>CAJVRI010000875.1:0-252500 GCA_911649635.1 Poeciliopsis gracilis | reverse complement strand
AAACACATGAGCATGGCACAGAAAGGTATCAGTGTAAATAGCAGAGGAGCCAAACACCAACTCCTCATAGACCGCACAGTTGCCCGAGACTGCAAAACCCGACACACCAACCTGTGCATGGCTTGGATTGATTACAAGAAAGCCTATGACTCAATGCCGCATACTTGGATCATTGAATGCTTAGAGATGTATAACATCAACAGGACTCTGAGAGCCTTCATTGCAAACTCGATGAGGCTATGGAAAACCACCCCTTGAAGCCAACTGCAAACCACTTGCACAAGTGTCCATCAAATGTGGCATATACCAAGGGAGATGCTCTGTCCCCGCTTACTGTTCTGCATAGGCCTGAACCCCCTCAGCCAAATTATCAACAAGACTGGCTACGGATACCAACTCAAATATGGGGGCCAACATCAGTCACCTTCTCTACATGGATGACATCAAGCTGTACGCCAAGAGTGAGCGAGACATCGACTCACTGATCCATACCACCAGGATCTACAGCACGGACATTGGGATGTCATTCGGACTAGAGAAGTGTGGTCGGCTGATTACAAAGAGGGGGAAGGTGATCCGCACAGAAGGGGTCTCACTCCCAGAAGGAGCAATAGCAGACATAGAGGACAGTTACAAGTACCTAGGTATACCACAAGCAAATGGCAACCTCGATGAGGCCACAAGGAAAGGAGCCACAGCTAAATACCTCCAGCGAATAAGGCAAGTCCTGAGAAGCCAGCTCAATGGCAAGAACAAAAATCCGTGCGATAAACAGCTACGCCCTGCCAGTAATCAGATACCCTGCTGGAATAATTAGCTGGCCAAAGGAGGAGATAAAAGCCACAGATATTAAGACTAGAAAGCTACTAACAATGCATGGAGGGTTCCATCCCAAATCCAGCACCCTGAGACTGTACACGAGCCGCAAGGAAGGAGGCAGAGGACTAGTGAGTGTGAGCACCACTGTCCAGGGACGAAACAACTAAGATCCATAAATACATCAGGGACAAAGCCTCAACAGACAATGTGCTCAGTGAATGTCTCAGACAACAGGGAACGGAGGTTGAGGTGCCAGAGATACCATCATGGGAGGACAAGCCCCCTACATGGGATGTACCACCAGCAAATAACCCAAGTGGCTGATATCAGTAAATCCTACCAATGGCTGGAAAAAGCTGGACTCAAGGACAGCACAGAGGCCCTCATCATGGCTGCCCAGGAACAGGCCCTAAACACCAGAGCAATAGAGGCCCAGATCTACCACACCAGACAAGACCCAAGGTGTAGGTTGTGCAAGGAGGCCCCTGAGACAGTCCAGCACATAACAGCAGGGTGCAAGATACTGGCAGGAAAAGCGTACATGGAACGACATAACCAAGTGGCAGGCATAGTGTACAGAAACATCTGTGCAGAATATGGACTGGAAACCCCGAGATCAAAGTGGGAAACACCCCCAAAGGTGGTGGAGAATGCCAGAGCTAAGATCCTGTGGGACTTCCAGATCCAGACAGACAGAATGGTAATGGCGAACCAACCAGACATTGTCGTAGTGGACAAACAACAGAGGAAAGCCGTTGTGGTAGATGTAGCAATACCAAGTGATTGCAACATCAGGAAAAAGGAGCACGAGAAACTGGAGAAATACCAGGGCCTTAGGGAGGAACTGGAGAGGGCCTGGAAGGTGAAGACCACAGTGGTGCCTGTGGTCATCGGGAGCCCCTCAGGGGCAGTCACCCCCAAACTGGAGCGGTGGCTAGAGCAGATCCCAGGAACAACATCAGACATCTCAGTCCAGAAATGTGCAGTCCTTGGCACAGCCAAGATACTGCGCAGGACCCTCAAGCTCCCAGGCCTCTGGTAGAGGACCCGAGCTCAGAGGATAAGAACCACCCGCGGTGGGTGAGAAGGGAATTTTTTTTATTTTTTTATATATATATATATATATATATATATATATATATATATATTGTTTGTTATTGCGCAATAGCCAGCCCCGCCCTAAACTTCATAACTCCTCCGAGCTGACTACTGACCAGCTCTCCGTCTAACGGGTCCGGAAAGTCCCTAGAAACTGGGTATTACCCTGCTGCGGGATCAAAGGAACGATCTGTCTAAGCTGGTGTCGAGAGAGACTCGTCTAGCTCTAACTACCTACAATCCAGAAGTTACGACCCTTTTCAGTTAAGAGGCAATCAGTTGAGTAGCCCTCGCAACTGCATAACCCCAATAACCACTTCTGTTAACGGTAGCCCTCTCTCTGAAAATAACGTGCACTTGTTACCAGCTAGATTAAGTTTAGTGACTTGGTGAGTCCCAGGGTCATTATTTTTATCTCCACTAAAGGAAAGTCCGAAGCCACCTTTTCACTAAGATCATGTACATTGAGTTTTACTACAAACAGAAGAACTAATACTTATGAGATAACTCAATTAATTGCAATTTCCACAAACCTCCTTAGAATTTTAATATGAATATATTTATTTAAGCAAGCTTTAAGCAGGGGTAAATGGCAAACAGATTAATCTCAATTAATTACATATTGTTTCAAAGTCAGATTTATATCAATATAATCATACAGATTTTCCCTAACACCTTTCCCTAAACAGTGCCACCTATTCTCTAAAGTGGGCTCTTTTGAAGTGCAGGCAACTCATACCCTGATGGTGTGGGATCTCGGCAACAGAAGTTTGGAATAATCTTGGTTAAAGGCTGGTCTTGCTACGACGAATCCCCTTGTTGAACAGGAACAAAGCAAACTGGTAGTTGTCTTTCAAACGTCCCAAATCTTCATCACTTTCGTGATCTTTGTCTAATCCCCAAGTCCGTTGCATCAAATCCTGAGATCGGTGGGTCGAGAGTAGAGCCCCGGTCGAATTAGGAGCCAGAGTGGTTGGCCATCGG
This sequence comes from Poeciliopsis gracilis, assembly GCA_911649635.1. Lineage (NCBI taxonomy): Eukaryota > Metazoa > Chordata > Actinopteri > Cyprinodontiformes > Poeciliidae > Poeciliopsis > Poeciliopsis gracilis. The sequence continues at coordinate 249,599 of CAJVRI010000875.1, read as the reverse complement.
GTCCCGTCTTTCTATCAGCAAAGTGCGAGGTCGTCTTCCCTCTGGGTCCTGGTTGAAGCTCTTCTTAGCCCGCTGTTTGCTCGATCCACTTGCTGGAGACGAAGAACCCCAACTCTTTGTCTCTCCACCTTTTTAAAAGTTTCTCTTCTGTTGTTGTGTATGGGGAGCAGAGCATCTGACTTCCCACCATGCGTCTGCCTCATGTTCTTCCATATTTGGTCATTGCTTGTTCCTTTTTTCTAGGTACTTTCCCAGACTCATTTAGGCCCAGCCCTTCAGCTCTGGGTTTCTTGGTACTTTCCCAGACTCAGCTCTCAGGCCTGGGTCTCTGGGTACTTTCCCAGACTCAGCTCTCAGGCCTGGGTCTCTGGGGACTTTCCCAGACCCGGAATAACCTTCTCAGATTATTACCCGAACATGTCCAGACTTGCCTATATTCCCACCAACTGTCCCTAACTTTTACTCATTTCGATTATGAACATTTCATATGTATATATAATACAGATATATAGCTCATTAACATACAGATATATAATTCATCAACACAATCAATTTTAATACATTTCATTTCTTCAATCATTACTCCTTATTACTTTATATGTTTGATTTGTCATGATTATACTTCACTGTTTCTCATAATCAACTTCGTACATTTTACTTAATCAACTCACTTAATGATCATTTAGACTTCCATATTATACTTTCAACACAGTGTAATCAACATTGAATCAACATACAGGGTTACTTCAGTCTCTCCGGCCGGTTATGATCTGTTTTCTGTGTGAACCTGGACAGATCTCAACTTCTCATACCAGTTTTCACGACAATATTTATATATTGAGTACAGACCAAAAGTTTGGACTCAACCTTCTCATTCAATGGGTTTCCTTTATTTTCATGACTATTTATAAGGCAAGAAAGCCCATTTATTAATCTGACAAGGCACACCTGTGAAGTGAAAACCATTTCAGGTGACTATCTCTTGAAGCTCATCAAGAGAATACGGTGTGTGCAAAGCAGTAATCACAGCAAAAGATTTTTACTTTGAAGAAACTACAATATAAGGCGTATTTTCAGTTTTACACTTTTTTTTTAGTACATATTTCCACATGTGTCAATTCACAGTTTGATGCCTTCAGTGTGAATCTACAATGTCAATAGTCATGAAAATAAAGGAAACTCATTGAATGAAAAGGTGTGACCAAACATTTGGTCGGTACTGTACATAAAGACTCCATAATGTCTGTCTGCATTTAGGCTTTGTTGTAGCCAAATGGCGTTGGGTTGCTTGAGTCTTTATTAACATTTATCATCAGGGTATTGGTGTTTCACCAAATTATTCTTTTCATGGTATGCTAGCTGCTAGTAAATACATTTTGGAGTTAATCAAAGAAACATTGCAGCTTTTTTATGCTTTATAGGCTGACTTGCAGAATGAAGTCAGTTGTTCTTGACAAAAGGTGTGAACCATTGATTTCGCACCTTTGTCTTTAGGGTGTTATCTTTTAGGTCAGCTGCCCTTGCTTTTTCTTCATCTGAGCTTGTGAATGGGGCTTAGGACCATCTTTGACCTCACTGGGAGAACATACAGAATGACGTTATTATGACCAAAACATTCGGTGTGATAAATACAGGTCTTTTAAACGGAGGTCATTTGTATAGTGTAAGTGTTAAACACCTGGATGTGCAACACTATCTGTTGGAACGCTTATATTCCATTAGTTTTAGCAAAATTCAATGTAGGAAAGCGCAGCGTCAGGGTTCCATGTTTGCATGTAATGATTTGCAATGTGTGACGCTCTTTAGTGGAAGACAGGATGAGTTATGTCCTCTATAAAATGTAGGTCTTTTTGTTTGAAAAGCCAGCAACAAAGCCAGCTGGTGTATATTGCATCTCAACATATAATTATGCTATATGATAATTATAATTAATGATGAGCAGCCTCATTGTTTTTATTTAAAGCACTGACTACATTGAAACACCCTGTATGAGGTCTGTGACTGAGCGTTAAGCACACTGTGGTAATTCACTTCATATACAGTGAACAATCCCACACACGTCTTCTGCATTTTACTTACCAGTAAGACACTCCCTTTGGTTTCATGATATGAGCTGGAAACGCTGAAATCACGCATGGCCTGGGAACGCTATGCAGAAGCTAACGTCTATGGTCTTTCAGCCAATCAGCACCAAATAAAATGAGTGCTGTGCCTGGTCTTGCTGCTTTACAAACACCAGCCTATAGCGTGTCTAGTTGTATTTGAACTGATGTTGGATTTTCTTAAAAATGTTTTCTACAACAGAATCCACAAACAGGGAACTTTTTGCAAATATTTTTTATTCTACGTTCCACAGAAAAATTTCCATCCATCCATCCATCCATCCATCCATCCATCCATCCATCCATCCATCCATCCATCCATCCATCCATCCATCCATCCATCCATCCATCCATTTATTTATTTTCTTCCTCTTATCTGGGGTTGGGTCACAGGGATAGCAGCTTACGAAGGGAGGCCCAGACTTCCCTCTCCCCAGCTACTTGTTTCAGCTCTTGCCGGGGAATCCTAAGGTGTTCCCAGGCAATCTGCCTGTCGATCTCCTGCTTCCTTCTTCCCTCATTTGTGAACAAGATCCCAAGATACTTAAATTCCTCCACTTGCATCGAGAGGAGCCAGTTGAGGACATTCCCCCCGACCCAGAGAAGGCACACTACCCTTTTCCAGCTCAAGACCCTGGCCTCAGACTTGGAGGCACTGATCTTCATCCTGGCCACTTCACAGTCGGCTGTGAATCGCTCCAGCGAGAGCTGCAGATCACTACTTGATGAAGCCAAACCACATCATCCGCAAAAAGCAGAGATGCGATCCTAAGGTCACCAAAACGGATCCCCTCAACACCTTGGCTGCACCTAGAAATTCTGTCCATGAAAGTGATGAACAGAATCGGTGACAAAGGGCAGGCCTGACAGAGTCCAACTCTCACTGGAAACAAGTCCGACTTACTGCTGGCAGTGCGGACCAGACTCTGACACCGGTCATACGAGGACCTGACAACCCAAATCAAAGGGCCCGGTACAGCAGAACTGCTGTACTGCTTCCCCTCCTAAGACACTGGATTGTGGACCAGAATCGTGCGAAAATCTTTCTCCATGGCCTCTCCAAACTCCTCCCATGCCCGAGTTCTTGCAACCACCCCAGCTGCATGCCGCTTCGCCTGTTGGTACCCATCAGCTGCTTATGGAGTCTCACAGGCCGAAAAGGCCGATAGGACTCTTTCTTCAGTCTGACAGCATCCCTCACCGAAGGTGTCCACCAACGGGTTCGACGGTTGCCGCCACGACAGGCACAGACAACCTTGCAGCCACAGCTCTGATAAGCCGCCTCAACAATGGAGACATGGAACATGGTCCACTCAGACTGAATGTCCCCACCTCTCCTGGAACGTGTTCAAAGTTCTGCCAGAGAAGGGAGTCAAAGCTCCATCTCACAAGGGACTCTGCCAGACATTCCCAGCACAGCCTCACAACACGACTGGGCCTGCCTGGTCTGACCGGCATCCTCCTCCACCAATTTACAAGTGGATCTGCGAAAACACGACTGCAAACAGGAGGTATCCACTATTTGGATGAATGGGATACATTTCCTAAAGAAGTGCAACTTTTGTTTCACCTTCCTGGTATCCCTCTACATTTTCTGATTATCTTAAGATGCAATTTTGTTTTTTTTTAAAAAAAATATTTACCTTTATTCTGTAACTCTGCTGTTTATAATAGACACACTTTAAAGCACAACATTTTGTAAAATAGAAAATTACTTAAAATGCATTTTCAACATTTAAAAAAAACTCTGTGTTCTACAGAAATCTTAAGATATTTATACATTTCCAAGCCATACAGCAGATTTTATTGTAACTAGGGCTGATTGTGATTGTCATGGCAGACATGAATAATAGATTCCTAGAATTCAAATTTCCTCAGGTGACTGAGTGTCAGAATAGCTCTCCATAGCACTCCTACACACTCCACCAGCACGGTATGACAGAAAAAGAAGCTGACACTTCAAACACTTTGTAACCATCCCAGCACTGAACGCTGTACCACAGTGGCACCACGTCGCTCCTTCCTCTCAGATTTGTCTGTTTTTTTGTCTTCAACCCCATGAGATATCCTGTTTTACAAAGCATTTAGTTAACATTAGTGTGCGAACAAGACAAAAACGATGGAGAGGAAAGGAGGGGGAGTGGAAAACTGACAAATGACAAGAGAAAACAATCTGTGCAAGTGTTGTATCTGCTTTATCTTCCTGAGTCAGTAAAGGGCCGCTCTGCTCGCTGCATAATGAGGAACGCCGCCTCAAGGGAAGGAAGCAGTGCTTGCTTGCTGTGCTTCATCTTTTCTGTGTAGCTTTTATTTTATTAGGATGTAGAGAACATGAAATGTGTAAAGCTGCACGAAGGTGTTGGAGGAGCAGGCAGGGAGGACGTGGGAGGAGCAGGAGTTGGAGGAGGGGGAGGGAATGCAGTTCACTGCACCTGAGAGGAAAGGAAAAAAAAAAGATAGTTTGGAGACAGAATGGAAGAGGAAGTTCAAACTTTCTCCTCAAAATGTCAGTTTTACAGCTAACTTAAGCAAGAAAGATTTCTCTATGTATTCTAAAAAAAAAAAAAAAAAAAAATTACATGTTTTAAGGAAGAACTGAAAATTTTTTTTTTTTCTTTTGATCAAAGAAACATTAATATTTTAGAAAGAAATAACTTTTTAAGAACCTTTGGGGATAACTTGCTATAAAGTTCCAATCAACAGGCGAAACCGCATTCAGTTTTTATGTAATATTAGTGAGACATTGCTTTGCCAAAATGGATAACATAATTAGAGAAATGGCACATGTGAAGTTTTCTGTTTTTCATGCTATAAGTTGCCCCTTTGATGAGGAGCTCTTTATTTTACATGGTTATGTATTCTTATATTAGAAAAATTGTTTTTTGTATTAACAATATATCCCATAAAACATTGAAGACATTTCCAGCAGTATTTCTGAAATTCACTTTCATTTCAAGAAAATGATTTTGACGTCTCCATTTCTCCCAAGACGAAAATTTCAAAGAGTGAAAGAGTGAATAGTGTTTAACGTTAAGTTCTCCTCGTAACTTAACTATATATAAACTCAACAGAACCTCAGTGGAACACGACTTAACTTTATTTAACGGTTTTGCTCCGAACACAGTGAGATCAATGCGCTGATACTACAGTGGTGTTCTTCCGCATACAACACAAAATAGTGCCATTGAATAATGCATTGTTTTATCACATACATAACAAACGTGGTTACTCTCTTTATTTGAAAAAAGAAAAAAACACACACACAACATGCACATATGTCCTTTGGTATGGTGTGTACCTTTGTGTATAATGTAAATGACCACGGTTAACTGGCATGACCAAAATTGCCAAGGTCAGATTTATAAGCTGCTACTTTTTCCACACTCTTTGAACACTGTGATGCAGCTAATATACAGCTTTTTACCAGAAGGCTTCAAAAGGCTGGCCTGCTGCGTGATGAACAGGAGCGCACGAGCTCTGGAGCAAAATAAAAATGACATTGACAGTGACAACAGCAGTGTGTGAAGTTTGGTGGTGATAGTGGACAGGTGGAAGATGCCATCAATTACGTTTTCTAGTAGTCTACTGTTTCTTTTCTGTTCTTACAATACCCGAGTTGTAGGCACTGTTCGAAAAAAAAAAAACCCAACAAAAACATGTACGCATTCGTGTTACCGAAATATATTATATTGAAAGTTAAAGAAACCTTTTTGTGTAAATATCTCGTTACAACATAGACACATACAGATTACAGACAAGAACAGCTTAAATATGCAAACTTCCAAAGCTTGAAGTCAATCTGTTGCTGAAAGTGTTTGTTGTGGAATTGTTTCTTAAAGGAGCAGTGTTGTGTAAAATGTAATTCTAATGTTGTTCTCCAATCAAAATCTCATCAAAATCCTACCTTGGAATGTTGCTTTACATTTTTTATGCATGTTTGAGGAATGCTTTAGTCTCCCATGGCAAACATTCTGGATACAGGAACTCTCATCAGGTGCTGCCTATTTCAATAAAGCTACTGTTTCTTTAAATATGATGCTATAAATATATCATCTTGTTCAGCCTATTAGAAATGTTTATGTCAATGTATCTAATGTTCTAATTGTCTAATAGGATAAACAAACTGTCTAATGTGGACAAAAAATATTCCAGGAAGGAACTTTTACTTTTTCCATCTGACAAAATAGTCTAAAATTGCTGAAAACCCCTTCCTAAAGTTTCCATTACCATACCTACTGATTGTACACGATCATTTAAATAACTGCCATAATGTCAGGACACAGTTGATTGTGATTTTAAAAGTTGGAAGTGATAAATCACATAGAAACTTTAGTATTGCTAAGAGTGCAGCAAAATAAATATATTTTTATTATTATTATTATTATTTTTCAGAAGAGTGACAGCAAGAGTATCATTTTGATTTAAGTTTTCTCTTCTCTGCATTCACGACTAATTTAATGTCAGTAGTTTTAATTGTAATTAGTGTGTTATATAACATCGTCCTTTGAAAAAAATCAAGATTTTTAGAGTTCTTTTAGAGATCAGTGGAATTGACTGAGAATGTCAATTCTCAGTTGACATCAGCTTTGTTGCCTTAGAATGTGTGTATTTCTATGTGTGTATGTGTGTACATCCGTTGTGATGAGGCTGTTTGTGACTTGATTGCTGAATAAAGTGTCCCTTAGTGTGTAATTGTCTTAAATTGTGTGCATGCTTCTATATGTGTGTGAGTGCGCATGTCGTCATGAAAATGCTTTAGGCTCGAGTGATTGTCAAAGTGTCAGTTGTGGTGACAAGAGAACTCCAAACAATTTCGCTGCTAATGTTGAGAAACGTGTTGATGATCCCCGCTGAGACTGAAAAACAGAGAATATATAAATAATAAACACACACCTTAACAAAATGGCTGACAGTAATCTGTGTGTTTGAGCAATCTGCCCCTGTTCCAGGAGCATAAATATTAGATGTGATCCTGCGTCGAGGAGGATAGTGAAGATGATGGAGGAGGAAATGGAAACAGAAGCAGATGTGTGCAGGGAGGAGGAAAAGGTTGGGAAGAAGATTACAGAGGTAAAATAGTGGGGAGAAAAGCAGAAGAGGAAACATGAGCTGGACTTGTGAAAGAAAATGTGGGCATGATACAGAGGGAGAAGAATGTAGGAGATGAAACAAGGATGAACTTGAAGAGAAAAACAACAGGGCTGCTCTTACAAAATGAAAGCCAAGAGAGAATAAGAGACGGAAAATATTGAATTATGATTTACTGGTTTATGAAACCAGTAAAAATAAAATGAGAAGAGGTATAATAAACGAGGTATAAAGTAAATGATGGGGACAAAAAGAAAATAAACTGCAATATTTAAACTTATTTTTCGATCAGTTTCCATGACAATATAATCAGACTTTCAATATGACAGACAGAAAACAGATTGGGGTTACATTATGACAAAACGAACATTTGTCAGTGGTAATTAATTTGAATGCCATGGCAGAAGCAAGTCTTTTGCTTAAATCTTATGTTACTTTACACTCAAACACACTCACACGCACTCACACACACGCACACACACAGGAATATCATTGAAAAGTTCATTTATTTAATTTGGTCAAAAAACTGTGTGAAACACATTATATAGATTAATTACATACTGACAGATGTTTTCAAACCTTTGAGAAAATTGATCCATTAAAAAAACATATTTCTAAAAACCAAAAAACGTCTTCATGTCAACCAAACACAACACAGACCTGCTTTTACAAAATTGGCTTACAACAAATTAAGATTTAAATATATGTATATCTAAATTTGCTTTTGAGAACAAGTTAATAAAATGATTTAGTGATTATGACTCTTTTCACCTGGATAAACTGACTTTGTTCAGGTTGAAGTTCAAACATCAGATGAAAAAATACAAAGTAACAGAACACGGTCAACAGCAGAAAGATTAAAATTTTAACGTAAACAAAAATGTCTTTATGACAACTTGACATAAACCAAGACATCATGATCTGACATATATATATATATATATATATATATATATATATATATATATATATATATATATATATATATATATATATATATATATCTAAACATTCTAAAGCAACAAAGCTGATGTCAACAAAGAGTTAAAAAACTCAATCGATCGATCCCTCTAAAAATCGGGATTTTCTCAAAGGACAATGTAAAATAACACACTAATTACAATTTATCAACTATTAATTTATAGTTACACATTTATTACAACTATCACCAAATTAGTTGTGAATGCAAAGAAGAGGGAACTTAAATCAAAACGCTACTTTCACTGTCTCACTGCTTAAAAATGACTTAAACAATCACACATGTGAGTAAGACATTAACCCTGACAGCCCTAAACAAAACATATATCTGATTTCTTAATTATCTTTCTTAAATAAACCTTTATGACTTTAAGAAAGACAATTTAGGTGCTCTTTATCTACATTTATCACTTTTTCAATCATCAGCCGGTTGTGTCGTGGTTTGCAATGAGAATCGGTCAAAGTTCTGTGGTTGTGTCTGGACACAGAAAGGTTAGAGTCAGTGCCTTAACATCCCGGTACAGAGTCATCCTGCATAACATCCTACCTGCTGTTTGGATGAAGCCACTTAGTCAAGCAAATAAAAGTCAAATAATAATTTCAAAATTTTAATCACAGCAAACAAACTCATGAACCTGTTTTTTTCTGTTATTAGTTTGCAGGAGTTTGAAGCAGAGTACCGGGAACTGTGGGAGTGGCTTATGGACATGGATGCTATGGTGACCGACAGCCACCAGTTGATGTTGTCAGAAGAGCAGAGACATCACCTCTTCAAAGTAAGATGGGCTGCTTTGTGAGTCTCTTAGATGGAAAATGTTATTTTCCAGCACAAGTTCTTTGACTTCACAAGTAGTCAGTTACTGTTTCTGTCACTGGCTACCAGTGACAATAAGAGTCAATGAGCTGTATCTATGTAGCACATTTCTAGTCATATCAATCACTCCACATACTTCTGCACTAAAAACACATTTAGATATCAGTATACAGACTGTCAGTCAACCTATCGCTAAAACTAAACCCAAAACTTTGTGTTTCCAAAACACTACTTTTACCACTGAGCTCTTAACATGATAATGATGCATAAGAAATTCTAACGCTGGGTCTGTTATGGGACTAAAGCTTCTTCATGTCCCAGGGATTCTAATGATTACATATCATTGGGAACTGTCCAAACTGGTTACTCAGCCTTGTAAATGTGTGATTTATTTGCAATGTGAACAAGGAGTGGAATTCGTCTCCTTTGCTCTGACCATGGGCAACATTATGCTGTAGGACAGATGACTACCAGACTGACTGCAGTGCCTGATGAGTGACAGGAAGGGCTCACAGCAGCTCCTGCTGCTTACTCAGGACAGAGCGGGGCTTCAGCTGAGATGTATACAAGACTCTAACAACACAGAGCCCAGATCAGACAATGTGCACCAGATAGACATGAATGAACACTAGATTTGTCACTTACTGTTTTTTTTTTTTTGATCAAAAGTCACTAGAGGTATATTAGTTACAGTGACAAATATTATAAGTGAGCAAGACTGAGTCTTCCTTTCCCAACCAGTCATTCAAAATATTTAATTGCTGTTATGGACATGGATGCTAAGGTGACCGACAGCCACCAGTTGATGGTGGCCACCATCAACAGCCACCAGTTGATGGTGGCTGTCGGTCATCATTTATATCATATAAGCAAGTTGAAAACCTGAAGGCTTCAGGTTAAAGTGCATTGGAAAAAAAACAAAATAATTTTAATTTGTCTTTCAGCTATTGAGAGGGATTGTTGAACACTGCTCAGATAAGTGACAGTTGTTGACCAAATGCTGCTGGTTTGTAACAGTCAGTCTGAATTGACTGTACAAATTATTATAGGCACATGTTTAGGTTCCTCCTGCTCTGCCAAAAAGATTTGGCCTTGTCCTTTCACTTTTTATTTCAGGTAATCATAAAAAAAATTGTGAATTGCTAATATCTTGACAGTCTATGGAAGGAATGCAGTATCAATATACTATATTTCATTGCCATTTCATTTCATTACAATGCGTCAGTTAAACATCATAACTGCACAACAAATTAGTCAAAAATGAAATGAAATGGAAGGAAAAAAGAACAAAAAAAATATTTACAGATTTTAAATCATGTCCAACTCACAATGTTGCACATGATTAGTATTAGTGCACATATGCCAATATTTAGATGGCGATCTCAGTATTGCCAACTAATATTGTTCAAAGATATTGATTTGTTTACTATCTTGCATAGAAAGTGTTTTTTGAACATAGTGTGCAGATTTGGACTGTCAGTGACTTGAGAGAGCTGCATTTTTTTCACGTTCCTGGCTTGGTCTTGGTTTCCTCTGGGATCGGGTTAGGGTTAGAGCTTTCCTCTGAGGCCGTGCCGCTGCAGGACCCACACACATGACTAAGTATGTTCTGGATGGAGCATTGGAAGAAGGCTAAGAGCTTGATTTTCAGTGAATGATTTTTCCTGGGAACCTTCAGATATCAAAATCTCTGCTCTGGATTTAAAGTACAGCTGACTGACAGATAATATTGTAATTGGAAAACTCTGACCTTTAAAAACTGCAACCTTTATCTCTGCGTTCCTGTAAATCTTCTAATGGCATAAGTGATTAAAAGCAATTTATTTCTAAAACAAAAAGTAAGGATAATCTAATTGCTGATCAGAAAGGATCAAGTGAACATATAACAAAAAGCAAATTATTTTACCTAACGATGGAAAGTACAAACTGAACCAGAGAGCCCAGAACAGACAATATGCACCATATAGATGTGAGTGAACACTAAAATATTCACAAACCATCAGCTACTCTAGATATACCACACTCCGCTTTCTGACTTGTAGTCATAGAGTTACTATGACTACAAGCCCAATCTGACAACCCCTTGAATGAGATGTTTGCAGTCATATGTCATTGAAGGCCATAACAGAACAAGTCAATGATGCAAATACTTGTGGTACCATGTTACATGAAATATCAGGGGGTTTCCATATGCACTGGGTCGAGGGAATGAAGACTTCCATTTGAACCAGAACGTAGCTATGAAGAATCATAACTTTGTGTTGTTTTCACCAATTTCTTTTTTTTTTTCTGCCTTACTTTGTGTGCTTCTCTCTGTGTGTGTAGGTGTGTGTGCATGTGTATATGTGTGTGTTGGTCCATGCGCATACTCGCCTATGCGTGTGCACACAGTGGCATGATTTATTTATTTGCTTGATGAGAGTCACCTGGCCTGCAAATTATTGATAAGTGTAAAGATGAACTTAATTTCTCCATAGGAGTCACACTTAAATATTCATCTCCTAATGAATATTCATGGCAGTGATGATGCATGCATGAATTTTAGATGACTCCAGAATCAGTGGGCATTGTCTTCTCCTTTTTCACTTTCTCTCTCTCATTTTTTTGATGTGTCAACTCTTCTGCTGAATTATTGATGTTGATCTCAACAGTATTTCTTCGCCTAGTCCAAGGTCGCTTTGGTATACTCTTTCTTGCCCTCTTCACCACTGCGACTTGCAGAGACAGGTCTGCAGACAGGTCTACGCTGCATGCTGCTCACATATGGATTTTTTTATACCTTCATGTTGGAAAAAGCCTGTGGACAGAGACGTCATGTATTTGTTTCCCACACTTTATCTGAATCCATCTGCCAGTCCGCTGTGCACCTGTATACAGCACATCTGTATACAGCACATCTGTATACAGCACATCTGTGTTCATAAGAATCTAACAAGGTAAATACATTTAGTGGAACTGATCACAGTGTCTTAGTCTTGGGTATTCAATTGTCTCCTAAATTCTTGTCTTTTCAAAATTTTAAAGGGTACAAATTTGTGCGTGTGTCTTCCAGATTATTAGATAACATTGCTTTGCAGTAGGGTTAGGGTTAGGTATTATTATTTTAAGTAGTATTATTTTCTAATATTTTCTCTCTCCGCACCAGATTGGTGAACACTTTCTTAAATCACCAACCTAAAGCCTTGAATCTGTTATTCTGTGTAAATTTAAGTAAAAATAAAAAAAATATTGTGTGTGCTTCAAGACCTGTACACTCTTATGTCACATTAGAGTTACATTTAAATCTATCGGACAGATCTGTAAATTTATTAAAATGCATAATCAAGTTATGCCAGGAACTTGATGATGGTAGGTGACTCTACCATAAGAATAAAATACAATACGTACAAAATTAAATTAATTTAATTTTCCTAAAATGTACTATCTTTAAACCAATCTCCTTATAATGATGGAACTATCTCATATTGTCATATTGTAAAATTGCCCCTAATGTAATTCCCATTAGCTCAGATTAAACAATAATAGTTAAGCTCTACATTACAATGTCAACAGGTTAATATGAACCCTTTCCAGTGCTAAGTAGATCCATAAAACAAGTCAACAAGAGGATATGTCATAACTTTCTTTGGTTGAGCAAGAAACAAAACTGAAGTAATTCTTCTTTCCTTTTATTATTTTCTCCACTTGGAGAAGGCAAATTTTATGATTCACTTCAGTCCTCTTATTTATATTATTCAAATGCTTATTTTTCATCTCTGTATTAATGAAAATGTATTATTTTACCAGAAGTATTTGCTTACCTGCTTTGACTCACATATGAGCTTAAGTGGCGTCCCATTCGTAATCCATATGGTTCAACATGACATTGGTCCATTGTAAAGCAAGAACAGCTTCAACTTATCCATGACATCACCAAATAGAAAAGTGCCATTCGTCACTTCAGAGAAAGCGCCTCCTCTGCTCTAGAGTCCAGTGGCGGCATCTTTACACCACTGCATCCGACATTTTACATTGCGTAAAGTGTCGGATTCTTTTTAGGCATGTTTGATGTTTGGCTTGGATGCAGCTGGTTACCATGGAAACCCATTCCATGAAGCTCTCTGTGCACTGTCCTTGGGCTAATCTGAAGGCCACATGAAGTTTGGAGGTCTGTAGTGACTGACTCTGCAGAAAGTTGGTGACCTCTTTGCACTACGTGCTTCAGCATCCGCTGACCCCGCTCTGTCAGTTTATGTGACCTACCCACTTGGCTGAGTTGCTGTTGTTCCAAAACACTTCCATTTTCTTATTATTGGGTTGACAGTTTACCGTGGAATATTTAGGAGCGAGAAAATTTCACCACTGGATTTGTTACACAGGTGGAACCCAATCACAGTGCCATACTGGAATTGTCTGAGCTCCTGAGAGTGAACCATTCGGTTTGTAAAACCAGGTGCTTCATTTTATACACCGTGTTCCAAACTATTATGCAAGTGATATGTTGTTAAATATATCACTATATCAGTGACCAAATGGTTATACTAACCAAATGGTTAGTATTTGGTTAGTAATACCAAATACTAACCATTTGGTTAGTATTTGGTAGTGACCAAATACTAACCAATTATACTAATTGGTCATTGCAGTGACCAATTAGTATAATTGGTCACTGCAATTATACTAACCATTTGCAGTGACCAAATGGTTACATTTGGTCACTGCAAATGGTTAGTATAATTTTTAAGTCATGAACTATTACAGCATGAATCAAATTTCACTGAACATAGCTCCCCAAGAGAACAGTATTTTTTGTTTTTTTTTCAAAAATAAAAAGCTCAAAATACACTGTTCCAAATTATTATGCACAGCAGATTTTCTATATATTTTTTGGATTATAAAGAACTGCAAATGGTCATTCTTTGAATGTGCAGTATTAGGTGGTCACCATGTACTAAAATTAAAAGCTATTTCAATCAAAAACATCTTAACAGACCAAGTTACATGTTAACATAGGACCTTCTTTGATATCACCTGCACAATTCTTGCATCCATTGAACTTGTGAGTTTGTGGAAAGTTTCTGCTTGAATTTCTTTGCAGGATGTCAGAAAACCTTCCCAGTGCTGCTGATTTGATATGAGCTGCATTCCACCCTCAGATCTTCTGCTTGAGGAAACTCCTAAGGTTCTCAATGGGGTCAGAGGTCAGAGGAGGATGGTGACCACACCATGAGTTTCTCCCCTTTTATGCCCATAGCAGCCAATGACACAGTGGTATTCCTTGCAACATGAGAGCATCTTCATGCATTGTAATGCTAATGCTAATGTTTCTTGATTGTAAAGTTGAATAAATGCAGACCACCTTCAAATGCAGATCTGATGTCTTATCAGTTGTTTGATCACTCCAAATAACATATATTACACAGAAATCCACCAATCACAACAAATCACTAACAACTCCTGCTATTGCATGTGTTGAAGGGGAACATTTTCACCTTGCCTGTTTTGAGTGCCATGTTAGAAAAAAAAAAGAAAAAAAAACCCTCCAACCTTCCAGTGTTTTCATTCAGTTCCATTTTATGGAACTGTGACTGTTAAAGAACCTTGCAGTGATTCCCTTGAACACAGAACTCAGCCTTGTAACCATAGTAATGCCAGGGCCAAACAAAAGTTGTTCTTTTCCCAAAATGTTTCTGCAAGTGTGTGTGTGTGTTGTTTGTATGTGTGTGAATTGAAACTGGGGAAGAGTAAGATATGTGACTGTGTTTGTATATGTGAGGGTTTTTGTCCTCCGGAAAGGGAAAGCTTGGCTGACAGTTGTTGTGCGAACAGCCTTGGCAGGCTGAGACTCTACTGTTTATTGTGATGCTGTAGATGGATTCACTTATCAACCTTGGATAGGAGGGAAAATAGCTGCTGAGGAGTGTTTGTATGTTCTTTGATTCCAATTGATGCATGCAACCAGTGTTGTATAGTAACGAAGTAAAAATACTTCACTACTTTACTTAAGTATATTTTGGAGTACTTCATACTTTCCTCGAGTAAGAAAATTTTTGATAACTTTTACTTTTACTTCACTACATTTCCGAACTTAATTGCATACTTTTACTCCGATACATTTTCAATGTGTGGTTTAGTTACTCTTTACAAAAAAGCGAGAGAGAAACGCAAATGTTTTGATCCCACCTACTGATTGGCTGCAACAAAGCCTGCTTGCCTGGGCTTGTTCATCTCCACCAATAGGATGCACAGGTTTCGCACCTCCCACTACGTCAAAAAGTCCAGCAAACAGTCTGATTGGTTAGTGCTCCGTATGTGTAGGTTTGTGCCGTTTGTGCAGTTTTGGTTTCCGAGATATTAAAATGATTTTTTTAGGCCATCCAGAGTTCACCATCCCCGCATTTTGCTCCAAAGTGGGCTGGTTCGTTAGTGCAGGTTTGTGCCGTTAAAACAAACGCAGCAAAGTTGTTTTCAATTTGGATTTTGGCTCTTCCGATATCCGGTGTGAGCGGTGTCTAGCTCAAGGTTGATCCGATTCATGAACGCTAATCTCGGCCAGCCGTTCTCTCGGTCTCCCCTTCCTCAAGGTGTCGGAGGTTCACTCAGGGAGAGTCAACAAATTTTACATCCAAACTCCTGAGAATCTAATGGAAATAGATTTCTTGCCTTGTGACCAACTGACACAAAATTCATGACACAAAATATTGAGTATGAAGTAGTCATATTCAATATTTTGAGTAATTGTAATCTTAAAAAGTATATATTTTGGATGGCCTAAAATATAATTTTTAATATCTCGGAAACCAAAGCTGCACAAACGGAGCTCTAACCAATCAGACTATTTGCTGGATTATTTGAGTAGGTGGGGTGTCAGCATTACGGAGGTCTGTTTCCTTTCTCCCATTAAACACCAAGTTAACAAAAAGCTCTCCCTCTTCAGATGCCAAATAAGCTGCATTTCCCTCCCAATTCTTTTTTCTTTTGCATAATGACCAGTTGTGTGCGCCTATAGTTTGTGGAGTGGCGTAATCCTAACGGCTTTTTTCTTCATGTTGGCCGCATTTTCTGTTCTGACAATTTATTTTTCTCATTTTCAGCACTAACCTTACTGAAAGGAAAAACTTTAGGCTTACAAAAACTTTATTTTCTGTCCTGGAGGGTTTACTAAAAAGCTGGTTCAGTTGTAAAGCAGGTTAAGTTAACCTTGTGGTTTAGGTAAAGTTCCTAATTTTCTTAACTAAATGATGTTGCAGGTTTATCTATTAGCAGGTTTAATTTTGCCTGCACTTGGTTGTTTACATTATTTTAAATGTATTTGACAAGTTTACCAAAATATAAAAAATGTCATTCAAACTGCATTTGCCTTGTTTTACTTTTTACTTATACTTTTCATTACATTACTTGAGTACATTCATTTTTACAGTACTTTCCATACTTAAGTACAAGACGTTTCAGATACTTTAATACTTTAACTCAAGTAACATTTCAATCAGCGACTTTTACTTTTACCAAAGTCATATTTTGGAGCGGTACCTATACTTTTACTTGACTCCGAGATTTCAGTACTTTATACAACACTGCATGCAACCACTAATGTAATATCTTTTGACCATATAAATTAAAATAATAAATGTTTCTTTGTTGTTGTTTATCTTGTTATAAAAAGGGTGTAAAACTTCTATCTGCACCAAGTAGTCTAAAAGTAAGTGCAGGAAAATCCATCTGTTGTTTTGCACTCATTCAAGATTTGGTCTTAGCAGAAAAACCTCCAAAAGAAAAACAAAGACATTACTCTCCTCTGTAAGACTTTGCAGTTCTTTCTATAAGATTTTTAAGGACAGATTAGTTTTTGGGTATGCACAATGGCCTCTTACCAGTATGAAACTAAAAAAAGTTCAGAGTAAATAGCACAAAGTATTTTAAAAGACATTTCTCACCCTGGGCATTTTCTGCTTCAATTGGGAAGATTGCATAAAGGAATGAATATTAGGACCAACAGAATCAAATAAAGTTTCTACCCCACAGCAATAACTAGACAATACATGGATATCACCATGCATTCTTAGACACTTTATATAATGTGAAAAGGAATCTACGAAAAAGAAGAAGAAATGTAAAAAGACATCTACTGTACTTGCTCTTGATCAGCTGACTAATGCGTAAACAGGAAAGTTTGTTTTTCAGCAAATTTGACTGACCCTCATTTGTAATTTGCATGCTCCTTATACAAAATAAAATACCTATGGTATGTTGTTGTAAATGGTTGTAGCTCTGACAGTCATGCAGTCAGACTTTGTTTGACTGCATGTTAAAAAACTTTAAAAGTGAAAAAGTGTAGGGATAATACATGGTTCCCTGTGGACAAATCAGAAAATTCCATTTAAGATTTAATTTGACATTATTTCTTTGCATTAAGTCATCACAGATGTAGCTCCACTCCTTGCTTCCCTCCCTCTCCTGCTCGTTCTCTGTTGCTCTCCCTGCGGCAAGTTCCAGTAGAGTCCAACTAATTACAGTGGCTATCAGGAGAGTGTATGTGTGAATGTGTGTGCGCATCCCTGCCGCTAAATTCTCATTTCAAATAGCCCATGGTGCTCTGATGGAGCACTGAACCACTGGTACACACACACTCACGCAGTTTCCCACTCAGACACACACACCTGCTCATTAACTAGGTTCCAAAACCAATCACAGCGAGTGTGACAGAGGAGCTCTGTCTGAAGTCATACTTACAAGCAGTGTGTGTTTTACTGGCTGTCTGGTTATCTCTGGTTTACCAAATGAAGAAACACTAAATAAATTAGCACACACTGGTGTACTGAAACTACTTCCTTTGAAAACAGACATTTAATATTTAAACACAATTATTTCTTACTGCTGGAAACTTTCTGTTCATACATCAGGCACACAACATTCATTGTAAAATCAAATAAATATGGGAAGCAAGGCCAAGGTTGCATTACATGAACTCAGCCTTTTGGTGTTGACGAAAGAGAAAAAAATAAAACAAATCACATCTACCTTTCAAAATAGAGTGGAGTCCCCCATATTCATGATCCATTATTTACGGTTCGTTTTTTAAATACAAATTATTCACAGAAAATTTGCCTATTTGCATATAGTTTTAAGGCAGCATATGTCTGAAATATGAAACAAAAAACAGAAATTAAAAACAGTCTGTAGAAATAATCTACATAATGGTTCACTTAGTGAACTGAACTACTGAAATACATTAACTTTTCAATAGTTTCTAATGTATTGAATATGATGCTTTTGGACATTTTGAATATCAAAGTAAATCTGTCATAAAAAGAAAAAAATTGACCAAGCTGACATCAAAATGAAACACCATTTAGAGGACTGCACCCATCTGCTCTGTTTTTCTACAGAAGTAAAAATAAGAAAATCAATATGACTAAAGAAAAGAGAATGGAAGATGACAGGAATTTCTTTGTTTCAGGAAGTATCTTCTCAACGCAGTGGACAGAAGTCATATTTGGGGTACCCCAAGGATCAATCCTGGGATCCCTCCTATTTGTATTTATATGCTCCCACCAGCTCAGGTTAAGAAGAAATAAGATTAGATAACATAACTATGCAAACGATACACAGCCCTACATTATGACGTCACCAAGTGACTCTGAACTCATCAATGGTCTAAACAGTTGCTGTTGTTGTATCAACCTTGTAAACCTCTCAGGTCCAAACACGAAGAAGCAGAATTTCAGCTTTTATAAAAACAAATCTGGACCAAACTAACAAAAAAAACAGTCAAAACACTGAGTTCCTTTAAATATAGACTAAAACTCGTCTGGTTAGAGTAACTTTTGATAGGAGGAACATTGATCAACACATTTTATGTGTATTTCCATAATGATTTTGATTATAGCCTTTGACAAGATGTAGTATGTGTTGCTTGTCTCATAATTGATAAATATGATGTTTTTATGATGCACTTTGAACTGCCTTGTTACTGAAATGAACTCGACATGATTTTCTTTCACTTTCAAGCAGCCTGATCAAATCACAAAGAGAGAGACGGGGGGGTAAGTGAAGTTTAGTATTAACCTGTGAGTGAGACAGAGAGAGAGACTGGGAAAGAAAGAGGTTGAGAGAAAATCTTTAATTAGAGACAGATGACTTTGCCACGCCTCAGAAGGTTGGAATTACACTCTAGGCTATGAGGCGAGGCTAATTTCACATGTAATTGTTGCCACGATCCTTGCTGTGTTAGTAATGCTCTCACCCTCCTTCTGCTTACTAAAGCTAAGGAAAATAAAATGCAAACGAAAGACGAAATGAGGGGAACGCATTTGTTTGAAGATAGGAAAGAATTTTGATACTTTGAATGAGTAAAAGGAAAAAATAAATAATAAAATACACAAATGGAAAGTAGTTAAATAAAGAAAACAGGGAAAAAAAGAAAAAAGACAAATGGCTTAATAAATCTCACAGCAGTCGTGTCAGGAGTAAGAAAAAGAAGAAGAAAAAACAGCAAAATTAATGTCAGTGAACAGGAGAAAAATGTGGAAAAAGAGAAAATCAAAGAACATTATTTCAATGTGTTTCTAAAAATTATACTTTACACAAATTTTATAGTAAAAAGTGATTAAAAAAATAGTAATAATGGCCCAACATCACTAATCAGATCAATCACTGTTTTTGTAGAAATTGCTTAGCAATTTCTGTTTTCTTCTAGCAAATGTGCTAAGGATACATTTCATCAGAGATTATCTAGTGGGTCAGATACAACATTAAGTTCATCAGAAATACAAAAAAGGGTTTATGTTCCAAGAAAATATAATATAAACATATAAAAACATGTTGGAGTGAAATTTCTGAACCAAAGAAAGAGCTTTTGTTTTTGCAGTCACTGAGTTAACCCCCGCCTGTCCCTGTCATCATATTCTCCACTTCTTTAGAATAAATTGCAAGTAGAATCTCAGGGTTTTGTTCTCCTCCTCAGTTCTCAGTAATAGGGATGTTCAAATTTAGATTCAAAATCACAACATTATGAACAAGTCAAATTTGTTTGCATAGCCAGTTCAACATCAAGCCAGTTCAAAGTCCTTTACTTGACAAGAACAAAACAAACAAACCAATAAAAAATTCTGGATTCTGCCAAAATACATAGGCAGAATAAAGACAAGTAATGAAAAGTCTAGACTACAATTAATCTATTTTTCAGTCATTATTAAGTAAAGGAACTTTGACTTTTTCTGTCAAAGTTTCTAAACATGTGAGTTTTTAGCCTTGATTCAAAGAAGCTCAGTGGTTCTGGTGATGCAGAGCAGAACCAGATCCTGGACGGTCTGGAAGATTGATACATCAGCAGCAGATCTTTAATTTATTGTGGGGTTAAACCGTTCAGTGATTTATGAATTAACAGAAGTATTTCAAAACTGGGGTGACATCCTGCCTTCCTGTTTTTTTTTCTTTTTCTTGTCTTTGTTTATGCAGATATCAGTGAACACATCAGTCTAACAGTTGTTAGACTGATCCTTTCATACTGTGGGAAGTATTCTTTCCGTCCCCTGGTTTCTCACCAGCCAAATCGCTGGTTGAGTCAAGCATATATATCTGGATCCATTTATGAGTTGCAGAGAGGGCAGAGTCTGAAACAATAGTCTGTGTCAGGTTGGAAGAAGTCAAGGATCAGCTGCATTACTAGAGGAGCCTGGATACTGGAAATGTGCTTGTTTTGGGTGAATGCAGTCCTCATGAAGCTGTGTTTTGACTTCCAACAGTAGGATTTTTTTCTGTCAAAGTTTGTAGGAAGGACTGCAATCTTTGCACTGTGCCATGCAGTCATCAGTCTGGGATCATAAATAAAACTGTGCTACAAGATTCAGATGGAGGTTAAGGTTTCTACAAATGTTAGGAATATTTGGTACGAAGTTAGTCTCAAGATTGGGGATCTGCCTGGGGCATATAATACCCAAGGTGTAGTAATAAACATCTACCATATATATATATATATATATATATATATGTGTGTGTGTGTGTGTGTGTGTTTCTGGACAGACAAGTTTGTTTTACTTTAAAAGCTTTGGACCTAGAGGCTGTCATTGTTCAGCAGTCAGTAAATGAGTGCTTAGAAATGTGCATGATCTGTTCAGCATCACTGTCCTCTAAACTTTTACAAAATCTCTTTGCTTTATATCTCTACTATTTTGTCCTATGTGTATGTTGCTAAGTATGAACTAACTCTTTGTGTGTGTGTGTGATTGCGTGTGTGTGCGTGTGTGGATTATAGGTCCTGTGGGAGGCTGTTTCCTCTGCGTTTGTTCTGTCAGTCTTGATAAAGTCGGGGATATATCTGCTTTAGAACAAAGAGACACGACTCAGCAGCATCTCACTAGCTTCCCCCTCCCCAGCCCCCTCTCCTCTCTCCAGCTCTGTATCTCGTCTCTCTTGAGACCCCCTCATCTTCCCAGGAACACTTTCTGAGTGAAACCTGACACTAACTCCCTCTCACACACACAGAAACAAGCTGAAATCTAACGTGGAACTAAAAGTAGTTTGACGTGGAGCACTGAGCCAAAGTCATACCAAGGTTGGCTCCAAGCCTGTTCAGAGATTTTGTGAGAAACAACAAGCATAGTCTAAGATGATAACCAGTTATCTGATTTAAATAAATATTTCATCCATCCATCCATTTTCCGTCACCCTTCTCCCTAACGGGGTCGGGAGTTGCCGGTGCCTATCTCCAGCTGCGTTCCGGGCGAGAGGCGGGGTACACCCTGGACAGGTCGCCAGTCTGTCGCAGGGCAACACAGAGAGACAAACAACCATGCACACACACACTAACACCTAGGGAGAATTTGGGAAGGCCAATTAACCTGACAGTCATGTTTTTGGACTGTGGGAGGAAGCCGGAGTACCCGGAGAGAACCCACGCATGCACAAGGAGAACATGCAAACTCCATGCAGAAAGACCCCGGGCCGGGAATCGAACCCAGGACCTTCTCACTGCAAGGCAACAGCGCTACCCACTGTGCCACTCTGCAGCCCATATTTCATACATTTTGATTTTATTTATTTTTTTATCTAATCAACTTTGTATGATTATAGTAGGAGGTGAGATTGGGAATTTCCTATGCTATTAATATTTTACGTTTGCAAACTATTTTATAAAGTAGCCACTAGTTACTTTAGGTCATGTTTATATTCAGTAAGCAGTCAGCCTTTTGATTATCAACTCTGATGCTCCTGGTCCATTAGGGACAATCTGTGGCATTACGATGCATACATAGTTTGGAATTTGTGTTCATTGTGACAACAATGTTGAATGAATCCAACAACAGCTTGGTTGGATTAATCAATGATATTTAGACATTAAGACACAATGCTAGACTTGTTTCTAGTTTTGCACTTTGGTTATAAATAAATGGTGTGAATAATCCACCTCTAGGGACAAGTCTTGTTTTTTCTGTTAAAACTCTTCATCTGAGTGTGACAGAGGAGCAAGTGGCACAATATGAAAGGAGAGCATGCAGAAAGCAGAAGTGTGAGGATTAGCTCATCTTCTGTTTTTTATTACAAGAATAGCACGAAAGTTTTGTCCCGTTCATCCTAAACTTTTTTGAGAGTAGGCAACTGACTATAATGTAAGTATCAATCTGCTGCATGAGGTGTTAGTTGAATTAAATGTCCATCTCTGTGACTTTAGGGTCAGTTTTTCACACATGTTAGGTTTAGACCTAAGTCTGTCTTGATTTAGATATTGGTCATCAGTGTACCCGGGCAGAAAGCCAAAAGTTAGGAGTTTAAGAAGTCTCCAGAACCTTTCAGTAACATTGATAAGATGTTGGACTATTTTGAAATAAATGCAACTTCTACTCCCCTCTCTTATGAAAAGAACAAAAAATGTATGTTTTTGCATTTTTTGACTGATGCAACTCAAACTGCAGAGCTACTTGTAGTCTGGAAAATACAATAATAGAAATAAAATGCATTTTTCTGAGCTTCCTCTTTTAGGAACAAATCAGTGCTGTTTCTTTTTTTCTGACAGTTTTACATCTTCAGGTGAAGTCTGTAGTTTAGGTAATGTTTACTGTAATGTTTACTGGGTTGTTTTTCTGCCTTATCTTTCTGTTCATTTAACTCCATGTGTCATCTGTCTACAAAGAAAAAATTGAGATGTTTTATATGACAACTTTAAGGATATTTTCCATTTAATCTGAAAATATATAAAGTAGTAAATTAATTTATGAAGTAACACAGATTGTTTCCTTTATGCTTCAAATAATCCCCATTGAATACTGCTCAGTTTTTACTCTCTCCCACCTTTTTTCTTTAAATTTGTGTGTTTATCTCAAGAGACTTATAGAGACCTCAAACTGTTTGTTTTGTATCTTGAGAGCCAACCACACAACCTCCAAAAACACATGTGATCCGATGCAAGGCTGTATTTACTGGTCAGTCAAATGGCTCATTCGAGTTTCCATGGTGACAATTCAAACATGTTGCCAGGTCTTTTGTTGTTGCCTCATTTGCAATGCCAAAGTCTCACCCACTTTTTCCTCTGACAGAAAGCTTTTCTAAACTTTCAGAAACTAAGACCAACACAGAAAGTAGAATCAAAATTTATGCAAAAAATATAATTACTCTAGTTTATTGCTTTTATCAGCACCAAGAGGTGAAATTTATTGACATACAATGAAATAATGCAACTCTTTAGTTTTACACAAATACCTTAAAAGAACAGCGAAATAAAAAAAAAACTGTTCATTTACTGTACTTCCAGCAGGTCTTTATGGAGGAGTCAACACTGATGAACTGATAAATGGAAAAATCTGCATCTCTTGTGTTTGTTCAATATTCATCCATCAATGAGCTAATGGACCATTTTCAGATATGCTGCCTTCTATTACCCAGGTAGTGGTTATAACACCTAGGAACATGGCGGCCTCTATGGCTGGTAGCATTTTATAGGCTTTATAAGATTTATTTGCTATTGTTTTAGAATTTGATAGAAACTTCTAGATGCTTCAGTTTAAAAACTTGTTTTAAACTGTGGTGATTTGGATGGAACAAACTTATTTCTAGAGAGGTCCGTCATGTCCATTGCAGCTGCTCTTCCCAAAATTGAAAGATGGTGAATGTTGCACTTTCCTTGAGTTTAAATTATTGGAATATGGTTTTACTAACCATTTTAGTTAGTCTGGTGGAGATTTAATACTGTAAGAACTTGACATAAGTTGGGCACTGAAGTAAAGACCATTATAAGTTCATCATAGTGAGGTAAGTAAGTGAGGTCCTCTGTACTTTTTCGTCCATATAGTAAACAGTCAAGATGACAAGAGTTACGGACTTCCACCAAAAAGTCTGAATTTCTCCAGTCAGAAGGAGAACTGATTATGAAAATGATACATGTCTTCAAATATGAAGACAGCAGTCTTCATATTTGTATGAAGACCACTGTCATTTGTAAATTCACAGCAACATTTTTATGTTGGCATTCATGTGGCTTTTGTAAATGCCTGTTTATTTTAAGGACAAAATTAATTACAGGATTTGATCTTGTTACTCTGACAATTGTATGAAGAAAACATGGACCCAATTATACATTGTATTTCCTTGTAATTTTAAGTTGCTCTTTCTGCAATTTTTTCATCCTTTTTGATTATCATCATAATTTCGTCATAAGTGTTCTTTTTTTTGCAGCGAATCAAGTTTGAAAAGTCACCAGTCACAGGAAAAAACCTTTCAAAACTTCTGAGCGAAAACATTCACAGAGGTCACAAGCATCAGAAACCACATTTATTAACAAAAATAAAAACTATTCTGAAAAACCATTCTAGGAAAAGAAAATGTATCCCTCCCCTAACACTTCTGACAGTCGCTCTGCTATGCAGCCTCTAATTTCCCTCATTTGGTGGATGAATCTGTGAGAAGAGCAGGGGGAAAAAAATCTAATGTTCAAATTACATTAGATGTTTTTCATGTGTGACTGCCTTTTTGCTGACATTTCAGCTCTGTGCTCATTAATATGGAGACCAAATTAAAGTTATGATTGCTTGTTGATTTTCTTCCCTCTATACCCTCTCCTCCCCTGCTCCCATCCCTCTTTTCTTCCCTACTCCCTCTTTTTTATTCGCTTTTCTGCTTTGTAAGACATTTATCCCCCAAGTTTTTACATGCACTTTAAAACATGTTTTGGTAAAGTTTCTGTTCCATCCAGTTAAAAAACATAAGAATCAGTGCATATATTTCTTAGTAGAATAACTCATTTAATAGAAAACATCCCAATCACACTGGGGATTCAATGAATGGGCAGAGAAGAAGAAACATAACCTGACCTACAATTTTGCAAATTTCACATCCGTCCATTCATTTTCTTACACCCGTTTCCCCAGTGGGGTTAGGAGGGGTGCTGGTGCCTATCTCCAGCGAAAAAAAAAAAAAAAAAGTCAATCTAAGGAATCTAAGGTGATCGACAGGTGAGAAAAAGCCCCTCCCTTTCAGCAGAACCACACTCAGAGCTACAATCTGCCACAGCTGCCTTGGAAAGGCAGAAAACCCATTCAGTTATGACTTCTTTGGAAGAAAAAAAACAAACAAAGTACAGCTTTGGTACTTGTGGCTTGGGCAGTGGCTCCTTCCAGAATAGAGCACAGAACTAACATGAGAACAAAATATAGAATCATCTTTTGCAAGTTTATTTAAATGTTTTGTACCACGAGCCATCTTCAGCAAGTTGAAATTATTCAATGAGACTACTTATTGATTAAAAAAAGGCAATATATATATTTTTTTCTTTTTATTTCCACACCAATAAATTAGACATGTAATTTCTCAGTGAAACAACACAGAAAAGAACAAATAATTGCAGATCCAAAAAAATAGTCTCTAACCTTTACACTGAGAAAAGAAAGCTAGACAAAAACGGTTTTCTTTTTTGTTTCTCTAGAATGTTTTTTATTTTTCCGTCATATTAAAAAGAGACAATCTTCTTTGAAACATTTTCTGTATTTAGACAAAGGCTAAATACAGTGCCTCAGTGTATTTAGGTCTGTCTAAGTCTGTTTTCTGGTAATGCCAAAAACAACAACAAAAAAACATGCCTTATATTTATGACTTCTCTTGCTACTATTGATAAAAGGAAATGTGAAAAAAGTTGTATCTTTTGAAAATTTTTTTTGACTTTTTGATTGGCTCACACTTCATATTTTTGGGATTTCTGCTCTTTTTCATGTTGCAGTATAAATCACCAATTTGTCGATGACTGTAGTCAATTTTCTTACTTTTGTTGAAGGCGTGATAATCTCCTTTTATGACATATCATTTCTATTGTCATGACAACCTGAGATGCTAACATGGCTAAGTGCTCTGGTTTCTTAGTTGAAGTTCAAGTTGTTACCTTGTTTCTCTTTTCTCATACAGCGCAGTCTTACATTCTTAAGCTCCGTTATTGCTCATCTCTGAGGCCTTTTATACCTTTGTTGTGTGTAAGCAAATTTTACGGGTGGGTTTTTCTGTGATGTTTAGCCTGAGCCTTCATGTTTCTCTTAGTGTTGACAAGTTTTCATATTTATTTGTTACATTTCTTCTCATTTCTCTTGTCCTCAATCTGCTTTTTTGTCTTCCTCTTCCTCCTTTGCGTTTTGTGGTCTCCAGGCCAGCGCTTCTCAGTCCATCCTTGCATGAAGACTGACTGGGGGCATGAATACATCACAACTAGCCATCCATGCATCCCCCACCCCCACGTCTTTCCACTCTCCTATTTTACCAAGATTCCTCTCTCAGCACTTATCTCAAACTTTGAATCTCATGCATTTTAATCAACACGTCTATCTTACGAGCTCCCCCTCTCCCTCTTTGACTTTGCATCAGTGGTGTCTTTCACACAAACAACAACAAAACAGCATCGCTCTTCTTCTTCTCCACCAGCTGCATGTCCCCTTTTTAAATCAATATTTGCCATCAGCAGAGAAATTGTATAATTTCCTCACTGTTAGAGGAATGTGACGCTGACATATTTACTTTCCACTTGTTTTCTTTTTTTGCCATTGATTCCTTGTTTTTGTGGCGTGGCTATTAGCTATCTGAAGGGGATGGATGGCCGTGAAGTGAAGAGCAATAGCATCTCCATCAGAATAGTTGACATTGAAAAATGGCCACCACCTTTTTGATGACAGCGCAGCAAAAACACACTCGTACACACACGCAGTTACACGCACGCACACACACCCACACATGCACGCATGAAGGCAGAGCAGAGACATTTAAATATTCAAACAGGCAGAGGCGTTAATGATAAAGGACAAGGGAAAAGTAGAATCAAGTAGCTATCGATGCAGAAAATGAAAAGAGGGGAAGAAAAAAGAGGGGCTGAAAATTAAGTAAAAAAAGATGGAGCTATTGCAGGATTTACGAGAGGAGACGGATGGAAACACATGGAAAAAAGCTGGATGAATTAGGCAAACACAAGTGAACGGTACTGACAGTTTTACAGTAAAGTTACTAAAGATAGACCATTTACTTCTGTAGAAGAACAACAAGAAAAATGTGATGTGAAAACATAAAATTTGAAGTTAGGAAGAATATGTCATTGCTACAAAAAAAATAGCCAAGAATTACAGAAAATTGAAGAAAGATACCCAGAATCTCTAGTTTAATATAACACACTGCAAATATGAAGCAATGAAAACAGAAAAAGCAGATTTTCAAGAAAATTGATTAATAACAAATATATGCAGCTGAAGCCAGATAATTACATACACTGTGTGAAAAAGATAACAGACTGACTGACATTAGAATCAGACAAGTAAAAAAATTAAACGCTTAAAATGAAATTTTTAAAAAAGGCAAATCCTACCAGTGTGCTTGATAGACTAACACTGCTACCTTTGTGAAAATGTGTTGTGTGTTTATGTATTTTGTGTTTCCCTGTTTCTTGGTGGGTCTGTTAAAGGGAGGGGTAGAGGGCTATAAAAGGCTGCTGCTGAGACCCGAGGCTGCTGTGGAGCAGAGTAAACCAGCATCAGTGTTGGTGAATAAACACCCAGTGGGTCTGCAGCTTTCCTCTGCCCCAAGTCTCCTATTTGATCCAGTCGCTGAGGGACATTCCAAGAGGCGGAGCTTTAATGATTTCATTAATTTACCACACTTTGATCCAAAATGGCCGACTTCCTGTTGAGTTTGCACCATGGCTCCAAGTGAATTTTACATAGGTCCCACAAGTTACACATACACTGAATTACATGGGAGGTAATGAGAGATAATGCAACATAAGTTATGTTGCATTTTAACCTCTCATTGACTGCATTCCTTTTGGGGAATGCAGTCCAACATTCGCCAGAGGGGATTGTTGGATTATTGGACAGTGATTCTATTTCACTGATTGAAATAGAATCAATCAGTGAGTTTGGTGCAGCTTGGCTGAACTATGTGGAGCTCAATGTTTGGCATCAGCATGACATCTGTCTTCATCACACCCACATCCTCCACTAAAACCGTTCAATGTTGAAAACCAAGTTACACCAATACGCCTTCCATGTTGATTAAATCACAAGGGTCAGCTAGGAACTGTTGAAAGTAAAACTTTACAATTCCTGTTGTAAGGGGCTGTGGCTTCAGTGATGTTATGATATGACCATTAAATATTGTCATATGGTCTCTGTGGACTTCTACATCTCTAACCTGACTGTGGTTGAGTGGAGCAGAATGGGAGGAAATCTGAAACCGTCTAAAAACAAGATAACCAGAAAAAGAAACTTTCTCTGGTCATCTTACTAACAGGATGTATATAGAATGGCGGCAGTTTATGAGTTCATTAACTGTCATAATTTTAGATAATAGTCACAATGTATGTGAAATAATTTGCAGTTCTGTTTGGTTTTAAACTGGCTCTTTTGTAAAAATGCTGTAAGTTGTCAACTCGAAAGGAAAAAAAAGGCAGGAGTGTAACTGTTTCTCTAAACTTACTGGAAGAGGGATTTCAGAGATTGAAAGTTTGCTATTTTCTTCTGTCTGACTTGGTGCAAAAGCACAAACCAGAATAAATGTAAGTGAGCTATGCAACAAAACTTTGTGATGAAAAGGCATGTCTATTCAAGAAAAGAAACAGTGCCATAAACACTCAGCATCCTGCCATCAAATAATGTTTTTACCTCTGGATAACTGCAGCAGCTTTCACCATAATGTAGTCTATGCATGTAAAGTGAAATCTGCAGCCAGTCTCTTGAACATGTCACCAAAAAAAAATCTGCAAATGATAATAAAACAAAACGGTGAATCATAAAAAATAAATGTGTACAAAATATGTACCCTTTTAATAAACCAAATGAGGCTGTTCATATCCAGAATTGAATGTGAAAGACATTAATAGCAAAAGCACCATGTAATGCATGTAATGTTATGTTACATGGTGCAAAAGCACCATGTAATGCTCTGTGTTTTGCATGTTTTTTTCCTCTCCAGAGCAGCCTGGCTGAGCTGCTGACAATGGAGAGCCGGAAGACGAGCCTGCTCAGGCAAGCTGCCAGTCTGAAGAGGAGTGGGACTGAACTACCGAGCAACTCACACATCAAAATACACAACCTCACACACACATGGCAGCAACTAGAGGTAATACCCACAAAAGGACAAACACGTTGATATTAACGGGAAGATATAAAACATCTAATAACGTTGTGCAGTGGTGAGCTTACCGAGCTGTAATGGAGAAAGCATGTTTCGCTCCAGTTGATCCAATAGAAAATCAGCTGCTGTTTTTCCTGAACAGAGCGTTGCACATTCTTTGCTGCCATGCTTGTTTGTTGTTTCTTTGTTCAGCTGACCGGCCTCCTTCTCCAGCTGTTCACTGGCCTGTGAGCGATGTCAGCTAAAGTGGCAGTGTATTTTATATCTGACAGGGACTGATTCAATGAGAGGTTAAAATGCAACATAAGTTATACTTGCCACACAAACAGGGAGGAACAATGGAGTATGAAACGTCGTATGCGTGTGTGTGAGTGTGTTTGCATGTGTGTCATTACTTTTCATGCATAGTCAAACACAAAGATAATTGTCTCATGCACACATTCAAAGTTTTTGGGAGTGTGTGTGTACATTAACATATGTATCAAATTCTCTGAGACCGATTTCATTTTAGAAATTAAACAACAGCAGCAGACGAGTCTCCCTCTCTCTGTCTCATCTTTTCCTTTCTGCTGTGTGTGTTTCCGCAACAATAACCAGACTGTGATTAAACTTCTATTACTGTTGTGGAAAGAGTTGGACTGACTTCCATATATTTGACTTTTTGCATGTCACCAACATGCAAAAAGACCCTGGTTGGTACAAAAATGTTAATTATGTTCTCTCTAACTTTTAGAGATATGGGATTTTTGCATTTTATTTACGGTGCATTTATTTAACAGCAAATTAAAATAACAACCGGAATAAAAAGGAAACTTGAATTTAGTGATTTTTAAAACAGGGTTTTTTGTTTTTTGTGCAGAGGAGTCTGGGGTTCATTTAACATTTGAGAACATAAAGCAAGAAAGCATCGTACCATAGAAAGACAAAATATTTCTAATTGATCCAATATTTATTATAAGTCCTGAAATACGATCTGTGATTCCACCTGGACAAAACACCACATGAGGCTCCAACCTTTGGTCAAGGCCAACAATGCAGCTCACGTCTACAATCATCACAAAACATATGTATGTTAGCATTACAGAAAGGTACACTAAGGTTTGGAGTCAATATCACGTCTTGCACTTCTCTTTCACCTGTAATCTGTTGATTTTAAAGAAGCAGAATGTAAAATTAACTGCTTAAAGCTTTAAATTGTGTTCTGTTATTTACTCATTAACAAAATATCTGGAGTGTTGCCTTGATTCTTTAATTCATGCTTGAGAAATCCTTGAAACCCCACAATAACCATTCAGGGAGTGGTGTAACTGAATGCTGCCTTTTTGACGAAGCTTCCTCATGAAGCTGCAGTTTACAAGCTGAGTTTTCTCAAAACAGACCATGTATAACCCATCACACCCCAACTGCTCCCCCAGACTAGCAGCAGCAGCAATTAGCAAACGACTGGGGGAACTGTGAGTTAGCTGAGCTTTCCATACAAATGACTTCTCAGTGAAACGTTGTTACAGGCTAGAAAAACAACTGTTATCATGATGCGCTGAAGGAGTGTTGGAAAGAGCAGGAACTTCTTAAAGAAACAAGAGGCCCGATTCCAAAGCATTACATTGCAAAGTAAAATTTCTTTTAATGTGGACATGTCTTTTAAATCTTGCCTTTTCACATGTAAATCAATCACGTTATGGTCTATATAAAGTAGAACTGCAATGCTTTGGTCTGAATTCCTGGTTATTGCAGCTCCACAGACCCTCGTTTTAGAGCAACTCTTTTTGCTACTGTCTTTTTAAATATGAAACATTTCATGCTTTGCCGCCCTCAAGGTTGCAGAACTTTCCACTCCACCCTAGTCGGCCATTTTTGTAGTTTAATAGCAGCGATACAATTATATACTTGGGAATAAACTTGGGAATAAACTTTATTCCCAAGTTTATTAAAGAAGTCAACAGCAGAAGACTTGTTCATCTACTCTTCTATGTTGGAGCCAGAGTCTGACCAAGAGGAAGAGAATGAAGGCGACAAGCCAGAAGAACCACACATTCTAAAGCAGGGGAAAGCATTAAGACCCTGGCTCTGATTGGATGTTTCTGACCACTCAGTGGATTTCTGCAGATGGCAGTGGTATCACTGGGAGAAGGCAGAGGAGCTCGATATTTTTCGTATTATCATGCCATAACATGTTGACAGTTTTGAAATACATGTAAAGAACGTATTTTTATAAAAGTTATACTGCAGCTTTGACTATTGTTGGATGGTGCTTTTTTGATTGTCGTTTAATCAGTATTCTGAGATGTGAAGATCTTTCACTTATTTAGTCTTTTGTGCTGACATGCTCTTGTTTAGTCACTTTCTTTCATTCATCCCAACATGACGTCCCAGTTGCATATTAACTGGCCTATCAGTGCTTGTGCTGGCATCTGCTGCATTGATGCAAATTGGGAATTAACTGGAATTGATGTCCTGTGTCTTTCTTCTGACCTATTGTGGCCTTATGAAGAATTTATGAGCAAGTGTCAGTTTGAATGTGCAGATGCAGACTCAGCTAAAATATTGAGGAAAATTAAGCAGTTATTTAGTTTGAATTTTTCTCGTTAATTTTGCACAAACACTTTTCTTACACATGCGTGGGCTTTTCTCTTGTTCAGCTCAGTGAACAGTTTGATACAAAAGTATGCGAACTTCACAATGCTTTTCGTATAATGTACAGGCAAAGGTCAAGGTGCAGCGCCATAGGGACGGTGTGTTCAAGGTGGTAGGAATGCATGTTTTACCCCACATAGCAGTGAACTTTTTATACTTTTCTACCTGCAACTCCTCCATAAAAAGCCATATGTTAGTTGTCTAGCTGAGACAACTAATTTTTGTTTCATCAGTTTCCAACCTGTTGTTTTCTGTCACTGTTTCTCAGTCCATTGCTTCAATAAGAAACCTATGAGAAAGCCATGTTCTAATAGGTCTACAGATGAGTCATAATTTTTCCATTTTCAGATGATGGATTGAGCAGTAGTCTGAAATTCAAAGGCTACGGCTGGTTTGTTGGATTTCAAACCAGTCGAAAGCAAACTTAATTTTGTTATTCAATGTTTTTGTGCCACTACTGGCTAATTCACATTGATTCATCAGATTAGTATCTGGACTGGAAAAAGGGCAGAGAGAAGTGGAAGACGGAATAGAACTCAAGAATAAACATAAAGGAATGAACTAATTATATATGTTTCTAATATGTTTCTAATAATGATTAAATCATAAACAATTAAGATAACATGACCATTAAAAGCTATGTAAAAAAAAAAAAAAAATTCAAGAGAAAACCAAAACCCGACCACGAATAGACCACAACATCTTTCTGTACTTGCTGACTCCTGTTGAGCTCAGACTGGTCCTGGACTTAGCTGCTGCTGACAGGACAGTTATTCAGCTTGTCTTCAGTTTGGAACAAGCTGATCCTTATTCTCATCCCATTCTTCAATTTTTCTGTAAGACTGTAAATTCTCATTTTGCATGACAATCATTCTGTTTGCTTCCAAAAATCTTCAGAGGAATTATTTTTTCTTACAGACTACTAAGTCTCATTGAAAGGAGTTGACCTATGCAGAACACACACACTGAGAACAGCTTATATATATATTGTTTCAATTTGAAACAATGATTAATCTTCTAAGCTAGTTAGTATTGTCAAAGTAGCATTTTGTATGTTGTGTGAACTTCACATCTCTGTTACTGAAGCTGAAATAAACTCAAAATTAATTAAAATATTTGGCGTTAGGACTTAAAGTAAATGAATGTGATAAGAAGTAACCAAATATGAGGACTTACAAGCAATAAATTAACACACACACATTTTAGTGTTAACATTCAAATTTCTACCACATGATTTGTGTGTAAAGCAAATTTACTCCACCTAATATATGTTCAGGAGGAGTAAGATGAGCTGTACAGATGACCGGTATAGCGTCTGCTTCACGACAGATGCTGCGCCAATCTGCCTGTTGATCTCCCGCTCCCCTCTTCCCTCATTCGTGAACAAGATCCCAAGATACTTGCATTCCTCCACTTGGGGCAGGACATTCTCCCAGACCCAGAGAATGCACTCTACCCTTTTCCGGCTCAAGACCACTGCCTCGGATTTGGAGGCTCTGATCCTCATCCCGAACCCGTTTCTTTATTTTAAATTATTTGGTGGATATTGACCAGATCAAACTAATATTGTTTCACTATAAGGAGAAAAGGATCACTATTTAATTTCATCATTACTATCAAAAATAAATAAATAATAGTGAAATGTATCCCAAAATGGCTGCTTTTTTTAAGTGAGGACTGTATTATGCTGTATTTGAGGTACAATACACCATCATTAACAACAAAGAGAATATAGTAAAATAATTATTTATTCGTTTTGTATACAAAGACGTTTACTAATCTATACAGAAATATTATGAGTATGACTTCCTCTTCAACTGCAATGCTAATATTAACTCTGTTATCTATAATGTCCTGATTACTCTTTCAGCCATGTGTTTAATCAGAAACACATTATTTTATTGATACATACATTTAGGTCTTCTTAATGATCCATCCTTTTTTTTCTCTTCCATTATTTTTCAGAAAATTCTCTCAGAACATCCAGTGCCATGTTCTTCTGAGCAAAAGCTGTCATCAAATGCGAACACTTTGCTGGTCGCTGGTCAGGATGTGGCTGCTGAAAATCCTCGCTCAGCTTTGTCCCCAATGACTAATTCACTGCTGGAGCAGCTGGAGGCTCGAATCAAGGAGCTTAAGGCATGGCTTCGAGACACAGAGTTGCTCATCTTCAACTCCTGCCTCAGACAGGAGACGTGTGCCTCCGAGCAGCTTTCAAGTTTCAAGGTAGGACTAACAGTGACAGTGGGAATTTTATTATGATACCAGCCATATGTCTCAATTTAATCCCAAATCAAAAGGACACATGGATGATGAGTTTGGTGTTGAAGAATGGGATTAGTAGAAGATCATCAGCATAAATTAGCAGAGTGGTGAGCCAGGCTTCCTCACTCAACATCAGTGTCTGACCTCACACATGCATTTCTGGAAGAACGGTAAAAAGAAACATCCCATAATCTCAGCCCTGAACCTTGTGGAGAACCACCTAAGAGTGGTTCTGCTGCAAAAGTAGGCTCATATATGAATCCTGATGGATTAAGAATCATATTATTCACTCAAGTTCATAGTTGTGTGTGGCAGTAGAAGAAAGAATATTTTGGCCACATAAAGCATATGTTTGACTATATCATCTAGTTTATTTTTGTTTTAAGAGGCACTTTTACATGTTAAGCTTTCCATTGACAGTAGTGTTTGCAATATTACATCTTATAACCAAGACAAAAAACAACATATTGAGTTCTTGCATTTCTATGTACTGCTGCTATGTTTAGCAGTGCATCATCTTAATGAGGCCAACCAAAAGCATGGCTGTTTTGAACCTATGGATGTATAGAGGAAACAGCAGTTAGCCTTAAAAGCAACGGGACGTTAACAGGATATTAATCAGCCCACATCACACAGCAAAAAGATAGCTGCGCTAATTAGCCTAGCCCCGCAGAGTGACTGACAACCATAAACACACATATACACACACACTCACACAATGTGCACCCGCTGAACTAGAAAAGCAAATACACAAAGCTAAATGAATGCATGTATTTCTATGTGCCCTCACATGCTGAGAACTCAATGTACACTTTCAATCCACTCTGAGACAAAAGAAATATGCTAATGAATGACATCCAACTTATACTGACTCAAAAGATAAATATGCTAAATTAGGAGGATGACTTTAATAACACAGATATAATCACATCTTCACAGCAGACACAAACCAGCTGATTAATTCAGTTGCGTCAAGGTACATCCAATACAGCACAATGCAAACACTTTGGGAGAGGAAACTTTTTGCCCTGCTATTGTAGTTTTCAAAAATGAATATGATTGATTCTCCATCCAGTGATGGGCCAAAGACAGTCTATGACGGTGCTTACAAGTGCTGAAAATTAGGGTTGCTCTGATCAGGTTTTTTGCTGCCAATTCCAATACCAATCACCCATGAGGCCGAGCTCTGCCGATCACTGGCTGTTAATTTTTCACATTAGATATAAATTATACTGTGTGATCTCCCAAAATGGAAAAAATTATCTGGTAATAAAGTTCCCTAATTTAGACATAAAACATGCAAAATACTTGCAGGGATAATGCAACAGCTGTTCAGTCAAAAGGACAACTGAAAAACCTGCAATCAATAAATTAATACTTAACGGTAAGGCTCTCAACAGCCTAATTTATGCATAAATCAAATAAATCTAATAACACTTCTTTTTTACTTGACATTATTTGACTATATCAATTAATTTCAACCAAAAAAGGAAACATTAATTCAATGTTAACACAGGTTGCATCAACATACAAGGTTCTGAGATACATCAAAACTTCCTGAGAACATGGCGGTTTTGTTCTGGTTCTGATTGGTTGGTTCTGACTAAGCTGAGTTCTGCAGAACACAGGAAGAGGCAGAAGAGATTGATTATTTGTTCAGAGATTGATTATTTAATAATAATTATTTTAATAAAAATGTATTATTTGTTCATAAGATTATGTGTCTTATGTTAGGACATAAGACAGATAATGACAGATATCTATGTTTTAATACATATGCGAATAAGACTTTTGGTGTGAGAGTTCACTAAGGGGGTGGAGTAGAAGCAGGGCTCCATCTATGACATATTGCTACCAGTAGCGCATAGCGATGATCCAACAATGACAGCACAACCAGCATATTGCACCGCTAGCACGTTGACTTAAATTATTTTTGGATTATTTGTTTAGCTTTCTGACTGTCATGCTAATCTGGGTGAGTTTTGGTAGTGTGTGCTGCTTTACCTGTTGTCTGTTTGCTTTTTTCCTGCAATGATCCTGTCAAACTGTAGGCAAACTCCGACAAGTGTATGTTTTTTAAATGTCATATTACTCGTGGTGTTGATGCATTTCGATGCATTTGCCAAATTTTTCACCGCAACATGCAAACATCCCCATTCACTCAGAGTATTATAGTTCCACGCGGCATCGCTTAGGATTTGTTGCTGCACGCTTGCATAGTGTGAAGAAAAGAGGAGATAAACTGCACACGCAGGCTGAGAAGTGAGATAAAGGTGATCAGCAATAGGACATTGTGACTGGTGATCATAATATCTTATTGTGAATATATTAGATATTGCCGATACTGGCAATCTCTTATTGCCAGTAAGAGTTTGGCAATGGTAGAACGATCTACCATTGATTGATTGGTAGAGGTGTGCAAATCGATCAATGACTGATCGATCGGCACACCTCTACTGAGAATACTGGAATCCAGCAATTCAGCACTTATGAATTGCCAATTAACATTGCTTGACACTAATCAACTTCAGAAATAACAATTAAGTGGTTAATTGACACTTGACATGTGATTCTGTTAGAAAGAAGGGAAAGGTTGAATTTGTTTCTAATGTTATGAAAATATGTTGAGCAACAAAAACTAAAACAACACAGCAACAGAAATAAGCCCTTATCACCGAACAGTGTCAGCTGCAGTTTTTTTTTCTAAAAGAATATCTGTAACATGATCTTGTTGAGCTATTCACAGTTGTTGCTGTAATCACACACAACATAAATGAGCAAGCCTATTTGCACACACACACAGCCAGTCCTAATGATGAAACTCTCTGAAATGAGAGTTTATCTGAAGAAAGTGGGCCTCGTACTTTTGATCGTTGTCACAACTCTCAGTGGGAAGCCATTGATATCTGGCAGAAAGAGGCTGAGAGCTTCAGGAAAAATGAAGATTGGAAGTATTGATAGCAGTCATTTGTATGGAGAGACACAGAAGAAGCTCCATTTCAAGAAAAGTCAACTCCATTTTAGCAATCATTTGTCTGTTTTTGGCGTTTGGCCTTGTGAACGGCTTCGATTTTTGCACTATAGTTTATTACTGTATGAGAAAGCGGCAAGGGTTGCTATGAGTCACAACAAATACAAGTACAAGAAGTGTATTATAGATTTATCTGAATAATTTCTAGACAAACATAAAGAACATATTTTTAATGAAGAGCACAGCTGACTGATAATATGCAGATTTAGATGGTGACTGCATGACAGTGCTAAAAAAACACTAATTAAAATTTCTAGGATATCAATATAAGCGCTGTTGCCTTGCAGCAAGAAGGTCCTGGGTTCGAATCCCGGCCCGGGGTCTTTCTGCACGGAGTTTGCATGTTCTCCCTGTGCATGCGTGGGTTCTCTCCGGGTTCTCCGCCTTCCTCCCACAGTCCAAAAACATGACTGTCAGGTTAATTGGCCTTCCCAAATTCTCCCTAGGTGTGAGTGTGTGTGTGTGGTTCTTTGTCCTGTTTGTCTTTGTGTTGCCCGGCGACAGACTGGCGACCTGTCCAGGGTGTACCCCGCCTCTCGCCCGGAACGCAGCTGGAGATAGGCACCAGCACCTCCCGACCCCGTTAGGGAGAAGGGTGACGGAAAATGGATGGATGGATGGATGGATATCAATACATTGCAAGCATTTGCACTCATACACATACAGAGTCCGGCGGTAACAGGCGCTTAAATTCCGTGGTATTTTATTTTTTATTTTTATATTTTATTTTGGTATTTTATTTCATTTTATTCTATGTTGCATGACCTTGTATTCTGTGTTGATGATGTAAAGCACTTTGAAATGCCTTGTAGCTGAAATGTGCTATGCAAATAAAATTTGATTGATTTATTGATTGATAAATAAATAAAAAAAATATTTTTTAAAGAAATATTTTTTTTGTCAGTTTTAGAGTTTTAACATAAATGATCTTAGTCTTGCCACTTTTACTGCCTCTACATGTATTTTTCTATACTCTCTATTGTCTAACCTTAAATGTAGCCACACAAAACTACACACTTGAGATTTCACCATGTCCGTATTTGTTTTACTAAATTAAGCCCAAATAGAAAGGTTTTGAAATCCCAAGAACTCTTTGCATAAGAATATAGAACATATACTTTTTATCTATCTACAGGTATGGTTCAATTCATGATATGAATTGAACCTTCCTCTGATTGTTTTACAGGATACTTTTGTCCAATATCATCTTCTTGAGTCTAATGTGTCAAATGTTGGAAACAATAGTTTGATTTGTGCTGTAAAAAGATCTGGAAACCTTTAAAGGTTTCAGTTTGTGCTCAGGTTTTACTGTAGAGGAGCCCGAAGAAACTAGTGAGGAGTAAACAAGTTTGAAAATCCTCAGACTTCCTGAATGTCATTGTTAAATGTCACACTTTATTTCAGTAATAAAGTGTGTAAATCTGACATCCAGTAATATCTTCACTCTTCTTCAGTGAAGTATCATGCATTGATTGTCATTATAGCACAATCAAGTAACTATGTTAACTTCAGTTTTTATAAAAAATGTTATATTTATCAAATATGACTTGAAAGAAATTTTACATCCTAATTTAACACCTTGACATTGAGTTTAAAAAATCCTGCTTTCACTGAAACTCCGCCTTCAGGAAGTCATCACAGCATAGCTTCTCTATTAATCTTAAACAATGTCTTAACCTGCGTTGCTCTGAGAGGTAGCTCCTAT
The DNA here is from genome assembly GCA_911649635.1 of Poeciliopsis gracilis. Classification (NCBI taxonomy): domain Eukaryota; kingdom Metazoa; phylum Chordata; class Actinopteri; order Cyprinodontiformes; family Poeciliidae; genus Poeciliopsis; species Poeciliopsis gracilis. Next base: position 210,417 of record CAJVRI010000875.1, on the reverse strand, counting down.
AATAAGCTCCAGCAGGTGTTTGCTAATTGCTGGTGGCTAGCTTAAAAAAAAGATTAATGAGTTTTTTATATCAATAATAAGCTATTGATATAGCTTATTATAAATAATTCATTTTGCATGTGGTCTGTAGATGATTTATTGGACATAGATAAGCTATGTCACCAATTTTACAATGTTTAAATGTAAAGCTGTTGAGGTCTTACTTTGTGACAACTTCCTTTTCTCTCTCTTGTTGTACTACTTTCTCTCTTTTCACTCTTGGTCTTTTCTCCCTGAAGCCTCCTCCTTTCCACCTGTCTGTCTCTATCATGACTCTTAATTGAATTAGCAGTCTTGTAAGATATGGCATCGACCAGACGTTCCTCTGGCAGCCCTGGGCATCCGATGACTCTTTATTGTAGAGAAAAAGCTCTGGGGGACAGCCACACTAAGAATTAATGAACTGGAACTGACACAGATACATTATTGTATTCATAGCTACAAATGTTGAACTGGGAAGAAATACAAATTCTAACTTGCTGCTAAGTATGCAAGATTAGAAGTCCAAAAATTAAGATTTTACCATAGAATGTAAAAGTTGTTGTTTGCTTATAGATTTATTCTGTTCAAATCATTAAACAAACTTCAATATGAGACAAAGACAAAATTTGCTTGGATAATTAGTTTACTTAGGGAAAACAAAATACCAAGCCAGTTTAGTGCTGTGAGAAAATATGATTACCCCAACAACTTGTTTTGTGATAATCTACTGAGACTTGGAACAATAACACAGTAAAAATGGGTAAATGTTGGCGATAGGTAACAAGTCATTTTTTGTATTGATGGTAAAGAATATTAGTTCTCACTTTGGAGGCCTGTTTCAGTTCAGTAACATTTGAGTGTTAATATTACTGAACTGAATATCAACGGTTCAGTAATAACTGTATTAAACTGTGTATTAAACTGTGTATTTAATACACTAAACTAATGTTAGATTAGACTTTTCAAGGCCCATTTTTTTTATCCATTCAGGGTAGGCTTTGTGTTGTGCTCTGGATCTGATTAATAACTGATGATGTGATGTTTGCCTTTGAGATTTAGTCAGAAAGAGTGAGAATAATTGTTTTGTTAATTATGGCAAGTGGAATTATTGCAGGTCTGGAACCAGCAAATATTTTATATATGATCAGTTTGGTTTCTATAGCAGTTTTTTTTTCAATAACAGAGGAAACTGTCATTTCAAAACTTTTTCTTTATTCTGATGTGTTTATCTTTGTCTAGTATAAAAATTAGTTTGACAATATAAAACAGTAAGGTAAAACACATGAGTGCTCAAACTAGGTCCTCGACGGCCGGTGTCCTGCACATTTTCGTTCTCTCCCTGGTGGTACCAACAGACTTTTCAGCATGTCAGTATGTTTCTTAGGCCTTTTAAAGAGCCGTCATTTGATCCAGGTATGTAAAACAAGGGAGATAACTAAAACATGCAGGATGCCGGCCCTCGAGGACTGACTTTGGGGACCCCTGGTGTAACACAAACAAAAACAAAGCAAGTCTTTAGAAGGGTTGAGTGTTTTGTTTAGCGTTTCATAGCTTGCCTAATATTCCTGCATCCTACTGCTTCCTATCAGGCCAGATTTTCTATGTTTTGTATTTAAGAATCAACTGTTTCTGTCAAAGAATTTTTCATAAGTTCTTCATTTTATTTTGTTCTGCAACTTTGAGGAAGTTTTTATGAAGTACATTTTGCCTCTCTACACTGTAACTACACACTTTTCTATTCCTTTCAGATCTTTGTTTTGCCTGTTGTTCCCCTGTGCCTGTTGCTGTATATCTCTCCATCTCTTAGTGTTATCTGCTGTCAGCAGCAGATGAATATATTCTCCCTCACTCAGATCAAGCTCTGTTCACTCCTCGTCATTCTTCCTCTCTTCAGATAATTCTGCACTTAATCCAGGCCCTGCAATTAGAACTGTCTGCATTGCATAACTCATAAGCCCATCCATACTTTTTCCTTAAAGATGGATCCATGTAACTTCCTGTTTCTGATCTTACAAAGCATGTGCTCCTTTCTTCAGTAACTAGTTAATCATAAAACAGACACAAACATGGCATCGTTAGACAATAAGTGAATATTAAATAAATAGAATCTCTAAAGATCTGTTATGGAAATTGTCTTAAATGTTTGGTTACATTTGTACAATATTTTCTTCATTCTTATAAGAAAATGACTGCACACTGGAGGCTGTTTGGCATCTGGAAGTAGACTGCAGTGATGCTGTCTTTTGATCAAGTTTAGTCCATTTAACTGCCTGATAATTTGAATAAACAAACAAGTAATACAAAATGGCAACTACATAAAATGGACAGCTTCCCAAAACTCCAGGCCGTTGGGGGTCTCAAGAGGAGAACAAGGTTCATTTTTGCCCTGGGTTATCCCGACTGGGGTAATGGAGTTCTGGCGTATTCCGGCAGTAATGAGTGGGTTTCGTGCAGGAACTGTAAAACTGACAGTAAAACCTGATTAGACTCCCAATTGAAAAATTGCAGCACAGTTTGGAAGAACAGTTATTTTTCAGAAACATTTTTAGGCCACATTTTCCATAAGGCATCAGTACCTCCAGTCTGATCTGGAGCCCAGAGCTGGGCTGTTTTATGAAATGCTGCCTAGCAACCTTGACAGCATGAAACATAGAGCGGCAAAGAAAAGAAACAAAGGAGCTAAAGATTAAACCAAACATTTTACAACTAGATATTTCCTGTCTGAATAATATTGGTCTTTAACTTCCAGTCATTGGGGAAAGCTAGCGAGACTTTTTACAACAATGTATCGGGAATTAGGCATTCTCCTCCAGTATACCAAACCTGGAGCGCCCAGCCAGCTGGCAGCTGGTGAGGGGAGCTGGCTATTAATGTATCAGGAGCAGACATGTCCAAAAATGTCAGAGCAATATTGCAATTAGATGATGTATTGATGAACCGAGCAGATACATTCTCACCTAAAACTTTGTAAAAATATTATGTGTCACTTAATGTGTAACATAGCAAAATAATTTGCCGCTCTTCACAGCCATTGCCACTTTGCCTGAACACCCAGTTTGGACCCACAATGAATTATGGGATATGGTGGGCCGTGAAGGATACACCAAATCCGTCCTTCAAATCTGGGGAAAAGACAGACACATTTGAAGGCCACATTTTAAGGAGTCTTTGAATTCGGACAGGTTTTGTCTGAATTCACGCTATGAGGTAAACGATCCACAAATCCGTCCTTCAAAAGACACAGACCCTGAATTCGGACACAGCTAAAGGCTTGTGCAAAGGGAGGCTTTGACTATGGCACCTAGAAGGTTTTTTGCTGTCAGTTGTGAACATTCCATCTTTGGGGTCCAATGCAGGCTATTTCTGTACATTTTTTCTGCTGACACTAAGAGGATAACTCCTTCTACTAGTCTGGGAGACAGTTCCAGCATTTGCCGATTTCCTCTCAAAAACAGTGAAATAAGTTATAAACCGATGCTTATGGTTTAAAAGTAAGGCAGTAAAACTCTGGTTTCCAATACATAAATTACACTGTCGAGTAAAAATAATCACAGTTTTTGGATTCTCTCATGTCTTGGCACATTATAACCACGAACGTCATCAGAGTTACAAGGACTTTATGTGATACAACATAAGTTTGAAAGGGAAATGAGTATTTAAAATCTTTTGCAAGCAAAAATCTAGAAAGTGCGGTGTGCAGAGTGTTTTCAGAAGCCTTGGAATTTGTTCTCCTTTTTCCTGATCTCAGATGTTAGAGAACATTAATAAATGAACAGCGTCTAAAGGACTGAGGAACACAGCAGGCAGATCAGAACCTTGTCCAGATGTTTAAAGCAGGATTAGGTTACACTGTAAAAAAAACTTACTTAGCAGCAGGGTTGCCAGCCACTTACTGTAATTTTTACATTAACAAATTTACTTTACAGCTGCAAATTTCCGCACGTGATCCAGCGGTCCAATAACATCCCATATAATTTTCACACACATTTCATATCACAGTAAAGAGCTCTATTTTCAAAACCCTTACTGTATTTTCATGATGTAGTTTTTATAGCCATTTGCGTACAGAAAATATCTTAAGCTTAGAATGTTTGATGGATCATCAGTCCATGAAAATGGAACTTTCTCTTAAAGAAATGTACTACCCAGGGTGACACTACACTTACCAGGGCCTCTAGATGGGATACACGTCTATTGTATACTGGTAATCTGATTTGGACTTGGTTCTTACTGTGGAAGCAACAGTGCGACTGTTGGGTTTGCTGCTAAACTGTTGCCCTAGACACCGGCGGATTCTACCATGTTCCTTAAATAATAAAAAAGCAGCCTGACCCCACTATATCTGACTGTAGACTAATAGAAGGTGATAGTGATGGTCTAATGTTGATACCTGCTACACAATGAGGATTAATGATCCACCGACTCCCTGCCAAGAACACAGTCTGCTACATATAGGAGAGTCTTTTGATGCTCCCTTCCTTTGTGGTTTAGTTTGCAGCTCAGTCTTATGTGCGAGTGTGTTTGGTGAGTGTGCTTGTTGGTGTTTTGAAGTAGAGTTTTCTCGTTAAGAGTTGCTCGTTAGGGGTTGAAGGCGAGCAAAAAGGTAAGACATCGCCACAGTAACTGTATCAACAAACAGATCAGACTTTCATCTTTGTCTGCTCAGGAGGGGAGAAAAAGCACTGAGCTCTTTTATCAGCTAAAGAGAGACCAGAAACACACACACACACACACACCTACATGCACACCCGCACACCCCTTCACTCAAAACAAAAAATAAACAGTCCAAAACATCAGCAAAATGCAGAGAGAGAGAAGAAAGAAACAACTCGCTCTAAATTAACAGTAAGATAAGAAGTCCAATAATTAATATTATTAACATTTCATCTCAACGACTGTTGATAATTCATCTGTTGGGAAATAGAAGAAAATCTAGTTTTTACTATATTTGAATGTGGTCAGAAAATAATGAAAACTTCACATCTTCTCTAGCTTTATTTCATATTTGAAAAATCTGGTTTTACAGTCAAAGAATAGAATTGCAGTTTGTTTGTAAGTGAGCAACACATTCCAGACAAACATTCTGTTAGACTTTGGTTTAATATCAGTTATTATCTACAAAAACAGTAAAATGTATAAATAACGATGTATTTTTTTTTTATTTAAAATATTCTGTAATGTAGATTGTCTTAGTTACTCTTTCTTTTGCAGGAACCTGTAACTTACCTAATATATCTTCTTATTAGCAATTTACCCCCTAATTAGCATTTTACCCTGCAACATCTTTTTTGTTGCAGGCTTGGTCAATGTGATTTTATTCATGATTTCACACAAACGTAGAATTTAAAGGATTGAATTCCTAACTTTATATTTGCATATTGGATATTGAAGGGAAAAGCTGTTTTCTCGCTGATCTTGTTGACCCAGTGACATTGTTCTTACCACTTTTCAGTCAGTTTCCTCATTCTGAAACTAAACCATATTCACATAAAATTTAAAAAAGAACAAATTATTAAAACAATAGCCCTACAGCAAAATGTAGAGAGCTTTAAAGGCCTCACAGACAGTATGCTGTTTTTTTTTTATTACTGCAAGCCATGAAACAAAGCTTTAGAAAAGATTATCAATAAGAAAAAGATTTAGACTGTGACATGAATTATGATAGATCAGAGAGGAACAGAAAAGTCTTCGAATTCCATAAAAGTGTAGAAAGGTAGACCGTGTTAGAAAAAAACAGTCAAATGTGAAGATAAAAAATACTTTCAGCTGCCAGAAAAAAAGACACAGAAGGAAATCCAATCAAGAAGGCAAATATGTGAGACAAAAACAAAAAAAGGCCTGCAAGGAAAGACAGAGCATCAGGAAGAAAGGTAAAATGAGGCAAATTGAAGGTACATGAAAGGTTAAATGCACAGATAAATCCTAAGAGGTAGAAACTTGATAAACATTCTTTAAGCAGCTGCAGCAAATTCATTTTGCTGTATTAGTGAGAGCTATGAATGCCTTTACTCCCAGAGCCTTTATATGGTTCCCAATTTATTTACCACTGCAGAATATTTTAAGAGCAAAGCTTTCACCCCTAAAATGTTGCAGCTCGTTGAGCAGCAAAAGAACTTTAGATAACTTAGAACAATCACTAAGGGCTGGTGATGTCAACAATAACCCATCTTAGCTTCACAGAAATGCTGCAATAGAACATTGGATTATTTCTGTTTGTTTCTATAAATAAAGTACATCCACTGTCAGCATTATGGAAACATAACTCTGAGACTGTCAAGATCTTTGAGTAACTTGTTTTGCTGAAAAATGCCATTCATGTATTTGCATTTCATTTTAATATTACTGCGTGCAGAATCAGATGCTCTCCATCTTGTCAGACTGATCCTGAGCCATCTTACAATGAAAAATGAGCAAACATTTTAGTCTGTAAGGACGTTTTCAGTAGTCTGGTAGACTTGGTTTCATTGGGAACCACAATTACAACATTTGCTACATTTTCAGTTAGTGTGATTTTTCATACTGTGTCAAACTAACCAAACCCTTTGAAAAACCTGCCCACCTCCTTGCCTGTGTACCTCCTCAGCAGTTCTTTGTGCAGTGCAGCAAGAACTGCTGAAGTAAACAACATGAAGACACTCAACCCAACTTTCTTTTACACAAAAAGGAAACAAGAATAGACCAACGTCAGATTTTAGCGGTTGTAGGATTTGTCTTATTTCATTGATCAAAGCCATTTCTTTCACTAGCACGAGACTCACACATTTGTTACCATTGTACTTACCCAGAATGCAATGTGGTCAGCTCCATCAGAAAGCTGACCACATCTGCAGTGTTTCTCTCTTTTTAGTTACTGTTTGTGTTTCAGTGAGATGAGCTGCTAGCAGCGCTGCTAATTCACCGTCATTCTGCTGCTAAACTTACTGCATGTCTGCCTGGTGCTGCTCCTGATTAAACTCATAATTAAACTCCTTCTTAATGAGGAGTTCTCTGAAAGCAGACAACATGTCCACGATCCACTGCTAAACTAAATGATGTTTGGAGTTTTCAGTGACATAAAGCAAGAGCCAATCAACGAATGCGATCAGCAGGCAATCAAATGGCTTTGGTGCCGTACCCTGCTCAGTGCTGCTAGTAGGTTGGAAAATCTGAGAACAGCCGGGCAGAACTGCACTGGATCTGCTAATGGAAAAGGAATCTGGCCATGCGGACTGGGTACAAAAGTCTTTTTTTTTTTTTTTTTTTTTTGGAGTAACCTTCTGTGTTGTAAATATTTAAATATTTTTTACCTCTGATGCCACAACCCCTCTCAACCTGTACTTCATATATGTTGCTTCTTCAACCTACTGGGATTAGGTGCAGGTGGAGAATAGGTATTCTCACATCACATATTGTGTGATGTGGAACCAAGTGCTCTATTAATTTCTGCTCTATAACCCTGCAAACATTATTCCCATTTTGCCAGAGGATATAAACATGTAGATTTCTGTATTTTGGTCATGCAATCCTAATCTCATTTCAAAGGGGATCCAGTATTGAAACTACTCCCCTATAATTTGGAAGGTTGTTGGCTCAATTCATTCATTTCATGTTGCAGCGTCGATGATACTGAATGACTACATGTTTATTTTTGACACATTTTAAAGAAGCAACCTTAACATGGAGGAGATGTGGGCTGCAGGCCTCTGGCTTGACATCTGTCTTTAGGCATGAAATCTTGAACAAATCTTTGCAGGAGAACATGGTCATACTCTGTTAACATCTGCTTTTCCATTGATCCAAACGCACAGCTTGAAGAGCTGCAGTTTAGAGAAATATATTAAAAAAGGACAAGAAAACTTCTGAAAGTATGGTGGAGGGTGAAGAATGAGAGCCTGAGACGTGAAGAGGAGGTCCAAATGGGGACTATGAAGACATTGAAAGACACAGCAGACCCTTTAGGCTGTATCAGCAGCAGCAGAGGGAATATGTGTGGGAAGAAATTGTCGACAGGAATCCATTAGGCTCGTTGTGTGATAACGAGTGCTTGTGGTTTTAATTGACTTAATCAACAAATAGAATTAATCAGAGATTTCTAATTAATGGTAATTGATTGAAATTTCCACTGGGTCACAAAGCAGGCAGCGAAATTTTCTTCTCTCTTTCATCTCTTTATATCTTTACCACCTCAATTTTTGTCCTTGTCTTCTTTGCATCTCATCGTTTCTATTGCTTTTCTTTTTCTAAGAATGTTAGTATTTTAATACTTAGGTTTTCTGTCATCTTTTTGTTTTCTTGTTCAACCTTTCCTTCTTGGATGTTTGTCATTTGTCTAGTTTTCATTTTCAATCTGTGAATATCAAACCATTTCTTTTACACTGTGAGACTGTTTGTGTTCCCTTAGTTAATGTTGAATTATCAGTCCACATGTTGTAGTGATTATTTAATCCCAAAACATCTCTTTACAGAGGATACGCTCTGACAAAATGGCACAAAAAGCCTCCTCTTAGAATACTTCAATTTCAGCATTAGGGAAAAACGAGTTAAGTTAAATTGATAAATTATAATCTGAATATTTCATTCTGCTGAATTAAGCTGTGGTTACCTTTGCAAAGCATTATTAATTAAAGATTGATATAAAATTTCAGAGAAATCATGAAAGCTTTAATTATCTTAGTCACCCTTAATCTGAAGTTCATCAATGGTGGTAAAATTGTCTTGGTGCTCACTTAATAAATTTATAGGACATTTTTAAAGGTTGTCTTAAGCCCAAAGTGAGTGAAACATCCCCCCTGGGGCTCCATACGAGTCACTGAGTAATACCTGGCTCGTAGTCAAGAGCAAGTTGCAAATTATAGGGAGAATGACGGTTGATGTGTGGACAGTGATCGCAGTGCTACTCAGTCTGATTAATCAACAGAAGAAAGAGTGTTGGGCCGCTCACATGTTGGCTGTCAGAAGCCAGGTGAGTCTAAATAGACTTTCTACAGATCCAGATCAGATAGAAGTCCTGTTGTATGGAGAATTTGTTAGGTGTCAACCTCTGAGTGGGGAGTCAGTTTGGAGGGACGGGGAGGATTCAACACTTCAGACAGCAAACGTGTTGATTCTTGTTTTCCTGCAGTCTGTCAGTACTCTGCAGCCCTCATGGTAAATGGACTGAACTTATATAGCGCTTTTGACCACTCAAAGCGCTTTACACTAGAGTCACATTCACCCATTTGCACTCACAAACGCACACACAGACCGGTAGGCAATTTGGGGCTAAGTGCCTTGCCCAGGGGTAGAGTTCCTGGGCAATATGTGGCTGGAGGAAGCTGGAATTAAACCTACAACCTTCCGATCGCAAGACAACTGCCACACAACCAGAGTCGCCTACTATAGAATGTGCCAATACATTCTCCATTTAGTGATCACCTTCCCTGGTATTCATACTCCTCTGTTTCATTCAGTTCTTGATGCTAATCCAGTTTTCTGGTTGCCATAGCTCCTGTTTGTTTGTTTGTTTGTTTGTTTGTTTGTTTGTTTGTTTGTTTGTTTGTTTGTTCGTTCTGTTCTTGTTTGTCTTGTTTGTGATTTTTGTTTGTGGCTCTGGCTTCTTGGTTTAGTAAAGTTTATTCCTTCATTCCTTCATGTCTGTCTTAGCCACCCTCGTTCATGGCCTGCCTCCTGCCTGTGGTTGGTAAATTCAATATTTTTCAATGACAGCATGGGAATGAGTTGAAATTAATCATGTTAGTTTTTTATTTTTCTGTGCAGTACCTTTAAATGTCAGAAAAATGTTTTGGTAAAAATTCCAGGGAACCTTTTACATCTTTGTTGGCTAGACTGACTTTACAATTGCATTGGAAGTCTGATAAATGTCCCTCAATATCCCTCTGGGTTAAAGACATGATGTCTTGTTTGAAGCTTGAGGAAATCAAATAGACCCTTGTTGGTTCTGCACAAATGTTTTACCAAAAACAGCAATGTTTTATTTCTTATTTTTCAAACTTTAAAGTTTTACTCAACTGAGGGTGCCTGTTGCTGAATTAAATATGGGTAGTCATATCTGATGAATGATATATTTATTTTCCACCAGATGGGCTGGGTTTCTCTTTTTTTTAGTTGTTAGATTTTTATTTTCTGTGGAAAAAAAAAAGGGTGAAATTGCTGGATGGTAATTTAGCAATTTTTCTTTTTTGAGTGTATTGATTAGATTGTGTGCATAGTGAGATCTGTATTGTATACTGTTTTCCTTCTTTTGGCTCTAATAAAAATAAATAAAAAAAAAGATTCCAGGAAATTCATGAAGCACTGATATCTGCTTCAAATGTAGATTTTTTGATTCCAACTAATTTCTTTATAACTTTTTAACTCCACATGTCAACGTCTGTATCTTTTGTGTGCCGATTTTATGCGCTGTCTACGCAGTGTTTCATTCTTGGTTATGAAATTCTTATAGAAAATAAGTTTTTTTTTTTTTTCCACCAGTTAAATGTATGTTTCATTAATTTGCAGGTTTCTGCACCACATCAGGCTTTGTAAAACATCTATATGGAACTGTCACTGTAGTGTTCTACACCAGAACAAGTTGGTTTTGTATCATGCTCCTATGTGGCCTTATGTCTTCACAGTTGAGTGTTTTGTTCTCAGTTTGTCCTTCTCTTTTTCACTTTTCTTCATTCAATTTCTATCCAATACTGACATTACACCTGCTTTGTCAATCTCCACCTCCTTGGTTTTGCTTTTCTTTCCTCTCTTCAGCCAGCCAGCCCTCTCTTCACTGCTGGTTTCAGTAATTAGATTATTGTGATGAGGAGGTGGAGGGGCTTAAGAGGATTTTGTTTTTAGGAGACAGATTTAAGTGAGAGATATAGAAGTGGCAGAGGCTGTGGAGGGTTGAAGGTGGAATCAGGAAAGGAGTGAGCCTTTGTTTGATCTTTTTTCTGAGTTGCTCTCTTTTCCTGATGGAAGTTGATAAGTGATAAACAGATTGAAAGAAGAAGAGAGAGAAATAAAGTAAATGATGAAATAAACACAAGTTGATATTTTAGTCTTTGAAGCCACCATAACATACCAGGAAAAGCCTGTACCTATATCAACAAACAGAACCTGACTGTCATGTTTTGGAATTGTAGGAGGAAGCTGGAGAAGCCAGAGAGAATCAATCAATCAATCAATCAAATTTTATTTGTATAGCACATTTCAGCTGCAAGGCATTTCAAAGTGCTTTACATCATAAACACAAAATACAACATAGAATAAAATGAAATAAAATACCAAAAAAAAAACAAAAAAAAAACACGGAATTTAAGCGCCTGTTACCGCCGGACTCCGCCGTCCATTTAACCACAGGTATTCGCCGGGCCCCGTTGCCCACAACAGGAAAAGGTCTCAACCTACAACTTACATACTTATCCACAAATGCAAATCCAAATACAAATCCATACATATTACATTTCAAATACAATTCTAAACAGGTGTGTTTTTAGTTGAGATTTAAAGGAAGTCAGGGTTTCGGCTGTTTTACAGTTTTCTGGAAGTTTGTTCCAAATTTTTGGTCCATAGATGCTGAAAGCTGCTTCTCCTCTTTTGGTTCTGGTTCTGGGGATGCAGAGCAGACCAGAACCAGGAGACCTGAGAGGTCTGGCAGGTTGATACAACAACAGCAGATCTTTGATGTATTGTGGTGCTAAACCGTTCAGTGATTTATAAACTAACAACAGTATTTTAAAATCTATTCTTTGAGCTACAGGGAGCCAGTGGAGGGACTTTAAAACTGGTGTTATGTGCTCTATCTTCCTGGTTCTAGTAAGAACGCGAGCAGCAGCGTTTTGGATCAACTGCAGCTGTTTGATTGATTTGTTGGACAGGCCTGTGAAGACGCTGTTACAATAATCAATGCGACTAAAGATAAAGGCATGGATGAGTTTCTCTAGATCTGGCTGAGACATCAGTCCTCTAATCCTGGAGATGTTCTTCAGGTGATAGAAGGCCGATTTTGTTACTGTCTTTATGTGGCTCTGGAGGTTCAAGTCCGAGTCCATCACTACTCCCAGATTTCGGGCCTGATCGCTAGTTTTTAGTTGTAATAACACACATGCACAGGGAGAACATGCTAACTCCATGCAGAAAAACCCCAAACTGGGACTTGAACCCAGAACCTTAATGCTGCAAGGCAGCAGAGCTACCAGCTTTCACATATGTGCAACCATTTTTAAATATTTCTCAATGTCATCAGCATCTACTTTCATCAGCAAAATCTTAGCATGAGCATATTTAAAAGTACTTTTCCAGTATATCCAGCTGTCTTTGTTACTACATTATAAATTAAGCACCATATAAACTCTATTTCAGGATCGAAGTGTCTTTGTGTTTGTCACTTTAATTTTCTGTTTGAATTATTTTTGGATTGTTGATATTGTTCAATTTTGTCACTGGCGAACTGATATGTGCTGACCAGTCTAAATGATTGAAAAACTTGTTTTATTTTTTAGCTTCTGGCTCAGTACGATACTCTGGTGTCATTTTTAGATTCTCATCTGATCATTTCCACAAGAGCCATTTCCTACAGTCCTCTGTAGGAATGTGGGACTCCATAGCATTTCCGTTCCATTCAGTTAATTTATAAATTGCCAATTCACAAAAAAGTTATCTAAAGGCACTGTTAAAAACCTGACCCTCAAAAGAAAAGTTATGCACATACATTACAATTGATCCTACTCGTCATAGATTGCAACAGATTCTATTATTGAAAATGATTGAACAATATTTCTATCGAGTGAAATGCAGCAGATTGCATCGTTGTCTCGCAGTCACTCATTGTCTTGCTGGTGTCTATTTCCAGCAATCATTGGGCTGCAGGCTAGATACACGCTGGATGGGTCACCAGTCCATCACATGGTACATACAAACATGCACACACACACTGAAGGACAAATTAGACAGAACAATTAGCCTAATGTTTTTGAACTGTTGCAGGAATCTTATGTCAGGCTTCAATGTAAACTGAATTAGTCATAGTGCTGCAATAGCCCAGTCAAAGTGAAAACTTCTACTTCATTGAAATGATTCAGGAAACCTTAGAGAACTGAGCACACATAAATTCCTGTAGGACTCAATAAAATGAATCCCATGCATGAAGAAGTGCAGATGAGTGATCAGGACATAAAGATGATAGCCTCAAGTTACAAACTACATGTGTAACTAAAAAGTGACACGATGTAAAAAGTCTTATTGATAATCTAAAGCTGTATTGATCTGATTTCAAAACCTGATGAGTAGCTCAGAATTTTACCACTGTAGAGAATTAATTTCCATTTCTTGGAAATTAACTTTAGTATTCAACCAATCTTGTTTCAGTTTCAGGATGAACAATCAAATTTCTCATCAAAAAGTTCAACTTATTGTTGCAACTGTAATCTAGCTAAATATAATGTATGTCTGTCGTTCCTCTGTGTGGCCTCGTCTAATGCTGTGCAAGTCTCCCTCTGTCATTTTGTTGTTTAAAGCTGTCTCCTTCAACTTAATACATATCTGCTGTTTGGAATAAATTTATTTGCCATCTCACAAACACACCCTCAAACACACACCGGGCTTGTCCTTTTGATCCCGTCTGCAGTATTCTGCATCCCCATCTCCTGTTTAGACAAGCAGCCGAGCCACAAATATGCTAAACTAAAGAAAATGAGGAGGAGGAGAGGAAAGAGAAGTAGTGTTGAGTGTGTGTGTGTGTGAGAAAGCTGCAGAGTAAGAGTGTGTGCACGGAAGACGGGGACAGAAAAGAGAATCCCATTTCATTGTAATAGTGTTTAATATTTATTGGAAAATGTAAGGAAAATGTAAAAGAAGTGCTTTTCAGTGAGCGGGCAGGATTAGCATAAATAGTTTGGGGCTTGGATGTGTTTGGTCCGGCTGCTCAGGAGTAAGGCTGTACCCTCGTTTCTCTGGAACACACCGAAATATATGCATATGTTTGCACACACACCCATACACACACACACACACACACACACACACACACACACACACACACACACACACACACACACACACATGCAACTACGCATGCTTGGGCACATACCTGTATGAGCAAACATTCAAACATGCAAACACAGACTGACCTTTAAGAATGAAAACTCATCAGCATATAGTAGTTTATAATAGGGTCTGCCAATCCTTCTTTCTTTCTTCTTTTTGCATTTATTTTGCAGTGGCAGGCTGGGAGAGTTTTGGTGAATATTTTCACTTTTACATGTTATTGCTGATCACAGTTGAATTTAAACTTGCATTAACAAAATATAATAAATTATAACACTAATAGACTTTCAACTTTTCTGAATGATGGATAAAAGCATAAATTTTGCTCATTCTTGGAAAGAGCAGTTTTATATTGCAACATAGAAGCTTGTATGATCATATTTTTCTGTAGTGAATACTAATTAAGAACTACTTGACTGGTTAATTCCAAAAAGGCTCAGATATCATCATTTTATTATTTAAAACAGAAAATAGCCTTTTAGTAGCCCTTTAAAAGTTGGTATTCAACCATAATGTCTTTGCGCTGTTATGACCCATCTTGGGGTGCCCAGATAATAACATGAAGAATCCATCCTGTTCAGATCTCAAGAAGCTAACAGAGATGAAGTTCAACATTTTATAATATTTATTTTCAAAAGATGTATTTTTGAATGAGATGTTACATCAAGTGGACTCTATGGCTTCAGAGAGAGCTATAGTGCCAAAAACAAACAAAAGGAAACAATCTGAATATTAACCAAAACTTACCTATTTGAAAGTAAATTAACCAAATGACAAAAACTTACTTCCCTAATTAAGAAAATAAAACTAAGGGAACATGAACACCAGCTAATTCCTACAAACTCCAAGAACTTTTACAAAGAGTGTTTAACAGACAAACAGTGTGGCTGGTTGAGATGAGCTGAGGATGGATGTCAGGAAGTCAGCAGCTTTTATATCCATCACCTCTGGCAGGCCACCAATTGGGCGTCTCCAGCGTCTTCTGGGAACCAATCAGGGATGGGCACCTGCACACTCATATTTGTATAATTAAGTTTACAGCACAATTCATAATCGCACAGTGTACATAAGAGACAGACTGGAAACTACAAGGCCAATTATTTTGAGCATTTATTTATGTGCTTGCCTTGCCTCTGCTTGGATTGTGGTTGTTCAATACAACCACAATGTTCCACTCATTGTGGGATGGGATGTTCCACTCAGGGCAAAACAGAAGTTCTAGACGTGGCAATGATCCAGGTCCAGGGTCTTAAGTCATATCATGAGAATTTTATTAACTGGATTTTATGATAGATCCATCCAGCCATCAATTGTGGTTGAAGGCAGACACCACACTGCCCTTTTTTGCTGGCTGTCATATTTAATCATATTATATTGATTTGTGATATTGACATAGACTATTCAGTTGCATTACATTTTTAAGTGGTTTAAATATTTTTTGAACAATCCAGGTCCCATAAAACATCAAGCAGAAGAACACTAACTTTTTTTCTACAGTGATTTTTCCATTGTTTTAAAAAAATGGTGAAATATTATGTTTGTGACTCCTGGTTGAAGGACTAACGAGTCCAGGAAGGAGACCCAGACATTCATTTCTTCAGCAAAACTCTTTGGCTCTTTGGCTGATATTGCTTGATAAGTAGCAATATCAAGTCCCTCCACCAAGTCATTGGTTTGCCCCTGAATTTGAGTGGATTTGTTTGAGCTCCTCATCCTCACATTACAGAAGAAGTTCATTTGAACTGCTTAAATGTGGGATTTCATTCTCTTACTTATGAACCAGCCCTGTCGTCTTTAGTTGGGGATTGAAACCTTGTCAGCCCAACAAATAGAGGTTTGTCTTTGGTCTCGGCTCTTTTGTCAGTTCGACAGACCAGAGCAATACCTGCACTACTGCAGACATCTATCCATCTCCTTCTTCATCCAGACATCACTCTTGAAAAACACCTCTAGATATGTCAACACCTCCAGTGGAGGCAGAGACTTCTAACCCAGAAGCATCAATCTCCCTTTTTCAGCTTGAGAACCACGGCCTCAGACAGGAAGAAGCCGATTCTCATCCCAGCTGTTAAACCACTCCAGCCCTTGCTGGAGGTCATGAAATGAAAAGGTCAAAAGATCCACATCATTCACCAAAACCAAAGTTAGAATACCGAAGTTCTCGAACCAGACATCCTCTTCTCAAAAAACAACACCTTGATACCAACACATGAGCAAGACATGTAGACCAGACCACCGCAGTCCTTTCTCTCATCCTGGGTCCTGAGTTTGATGTAAAATCAAACAACAATCAGTGGATATTTGTGGATCCAAAAACATTCATTCATAACTTTATTACCTGCTCAGAACTGACATTAACTCCACTCATTGAGTTAGCAATTAATCTTATGAAGGAATTAGCATGTGGTAATTATTGTGCCATTTAACATGTGATTAGTGTGTGCTAATTGACATGTCAGTGAACACTTTACCAATGTCGCAACTCTGGAAAACATTTTTGCTTCGCTCCCTATACAAAGAATATTAATTGGGCTGTTTTGATAGGTTTTGTGAAATATAGAAAGAATAGATAAATGAATGGGGCTGCACAGTGGTGCAGTGGGTAGCGCTGTTGCCTTGCAGCAAGGAGGTCCTGGGTTCGATTCCTGGCCCGGGGTCTTTCTGCACGGAGTTTGCATGTTCTCCCTGTGCATGCGTGGGTTCTCTCCGGGTTCTCCGGCTTCCTCCCACAGTCCAAAAACATGACTGTCAGGCTGACTGGGCTTTCCAGATTCTCCTTAGGTGTGAGTGTGTGTGTGTGTATGGTTGTCCTGTTTGTCTTTGTGTTGCCCTGCGACAGACTGGTGACCTGTTCAGGGTGTACCCTGCCTCTCGCCCGGAATGCAGCTGGAGATAGGCTCCAGCACCTCCCGACCCCGTTAGGGAGAAGGGTGATTAGAAAATGGATGGATGGAGATAAATGAATGAATGAACAGCAGAATCATTGTAATAATTTAGATATGCTACAAAGAACAGCCAAATACAAAAAACTTTTTCTTATAGTTTAGCACCGTAATGTCTAAATTTATTTCCAACCATACAAAAACTGTTTGAAAAGTTAACTGCAGAAATGTGTAGAAATAAATTATTTTATTGCTGCTGCCTCTGCTCAAACAGAGCTTAAATCTATCTACAGCATAACTGATTTAATAAGCGATTCATTTCTATCTGTATAAAATACACAGATGTTCTGCAAAATAACTTTACTGCACTCCGAGCTGCTAAAACAAAAATTGAACATTAATTTTCATTGCGTAACAGTGTATGGAATTACCCAGTAGTGTATTTATTCATAATCTAAGTATGTGTTGCACCTTGAAATATCTGTAGAAGATTTATTTCTACAATTGTACCTAAGTCATGAAAGATGGTACTAATGTCTGTTTTGCCAATTATGAAATAATTTGTGGCTTTGAACCTTTGCAGTGGCACAGAATTAACCAAATAGAGAGAATTACATTTTCAGCAACAATTTATTTATTTGACAATGATTCATTTGAAATGTTTTTGTTCTGACATATTTCAAATCTGCAGAACTTATCAGACTTGACATCCATCCTGTCTCCCTACAGTCCCTGTGTTCAGAGATCGGAAGCCGGCGCAGAGGAGTCGCTTCAGTTCTGAAACTGTGTCAGAAGCTGCTGCAGCAGAGCCAGGTGAGTGAAGAAAAACACGATTAAAAACCTCTCACTTGAAAAAAGTCACAAAATAGAGACTTGTCAAGAAAAGAAAAATGTAAAACAATTCCAGTGACATAAACTTGTTTTAAAAAAATTATCATTCACATTAGTTTTAAAAATCATTTCAAAGTTTTGAAATTGCAAACATGAACTCATCTCTGTGTGGATAGAGAAGTTGTAATCTTTTTAATTCAGTAAATTCCTTTGCTGAGAAGCATTTTCTTTTTTTACCTCCGTCCATCCTTCCACAGTCGGGCCTGATGGCTGAAGTGGGCCCAGACGCTGAGCAGCACCGGGAGGCCCTGCAGCTGCTGTCAATCAACCTGGAGAGGAGGTGGGAGGCGATAGTAATGCAGGCGCTGCAGTGGCAGAACAGACTGAAGAGAGAGCTGGGAGAGCAGCAGGTTGGACTCCCCTCACATTTCCACTATACAGCCGTCATTTCACACTGCAGGTGGCCAGTTGACACAGTTCCACTCAGTGAGCATCACACTGTTTGATTTGGCACTAACGTGTCTTTTAAAAGACATATGGTGTTATGGCTGAACCTATATCCCTTGTGGAGCAATCTTCATAGAGAAAGTGAACCTGGTTTATAAACCAAACCTACCTACAGAAACACAAGTTAATGAACATGCTAATCTGTGCAAAGTGGAGGTATATATGAAGAGTAATTTTGAAAAAGCTTGAATTTACTTTGATTAACCCAGCTGGGTTTGAAACCTCAGTGCTATTAGACACTGAGGTTTCTTTCCTCTCCTTGTATATGCACATAGAAAAACCTATAGCAACAGATAAATCACAAAGGCCAGACACTCTGACCTTGGTGCCTGGCTGGAGAGTAATTTCACTCCTACTGGAGGTTGGAATAAAAAGAGGGCAAGAGGCAGAGGAAAACTTGGGCAGTAAGAACTAAAGAGCTTTATGTGTGGTTCAGCTTATAAATAAGCACTTTCTTTGCTGAATGATAAAATGATTGTCCTCTCCTCGTTTTTGTGTGTTTGTTCATGATTGTGTGGGAACAAACTGTACAGTTACAGCTATTACAACTGGCTTGTAAAAGCCTCTGATCTACAAAAGTCTTTTTTTTGTCAGAATATGCTAAATGTATTTCCCAGACAAGACCATGGATTCTTGGACTATTTATTATGTTTCCTACCATCAAATGCTGCTGTTACACACAGTAGCCTTTCAAAGAGGATTGTGTTTACGCCATAAAAGAAATCTAAAAAATGAAAAAACTTTCATAAACTTCACACTGATTTTCATCTGATCAAAACAGCACTCTCTGCAGACAGTTATTCAAAAACCAAGACTCAGAATCAGATCCTAAATTTAATGGGCTCTACCTCAGAAAAATATTAAACAGGCAGTGAAAAAGCATATTAACCAGGTTTTTCCCTGAATGCATCTTCTTGTACTAAATGCAGTGTGCTTTGCGGGGAATTTATGTTGTGTTTTACAGACACTGTTGGGTAGTTTACACACATTACACATTCTTTCATTCCTGTGTTTTTTTTTTATGTTTTGTACTGGAACAGTCAACTTTGCCTCATCTTTGTCTATCAAATGACCTGATTAAAACTGTAATTAGTCAGTCTTATTCATTCATTATTTGTACACTTTTTTTTTCCAACATTTGATCCTCTGATGTTCTGAAATTCTGTATGGGATTAAAATGTGTGATGACAATTTAACTACACAATCTGCACCTTTAATCTGTGTTTGAACAACCTGATGTTCTGATGTTACCTGCAGAATATGTCAGAAAAAATACATCTTGTTTTTAAAATGAACAAAGGACTAATAATTGCAAACAAATATATTTATATGCTATTTATTATTTAGCCCAAAGTCAAGTCAAAGATAGAATAGGAAGAAATAAAAAAACATAAAGTGACCCCAGTGTTTCTTAATCAACATGGTCCACATTCCCTTTTGTATTTATATGTATTCATGTAAATACTAGTAGTGTGGTTTTTCTATACATAGCTCAGTATACAAAATATTCTGGTGTGTATTCACACATAAGTATGTGGACATGCCTAAACATATTCATCCATACACAAATCCATAAGCTACACCTACAAAACAGTACTAGTACTCATTTTTTACACATAAACAAATAGCCTGCAAATTATCCCCAAATTATTTTCTAGATTTTTTTTCTTAAAGCGGAGACAATTTCAAAATCAAAACATTTCCAGCACCTGAAAATGTTATAAGTTCAGTTTCAGGCCAACAAACATTTATGGCATATTTAAAGACATCAGGCTTTGGGGGGCTGCACAGTTGGTAGTACTGTTGTTTTGCAGTTGTGGGTTTGAATCCCCACCCGGGAGCCGTTGTACATGGATTCTGCAAGTTCTCCTTGTGCATGTGTGGGTTCCCTCTAGATTCACCGGCTTCCTACCACAGGCCTGAACCTTGATCATTAGGTTAACTGGTCTCTGTAAAATGTCCTTAAAGCTCCCACATGTAACTTTTGGAAAGAATATATGTTTTTTTTTACATATTTGCTAAAACAATCAGCATATTGTGACAGTATAAAATGAGACAAACAATCTGTGAAAAGATCAATCTCCTCCACCTCCTCCTTGAGCTACTGTTGCCATGTAAATAATACACCACTCCCGAACAAAAACAACCAATCAGGGCCTTAGAGCTGTCAATCACCCCCATGTTCTTACTGCTAAATGTGCTAATGGCAAAGAAATAACTTACCGTTGCACAAAAGTGGTTGTTTTTATTGGTTAAGCTTAGTTAGATTGATCAAAATTCCTTTTGTTACATGCAACACAGCTACTATTTAATTATATGTTGCAAATTCACACCACTTGTAATTGCAAACTGACCTGCTCTGTTCCTTAGCCAGTTCTGCCAATGGCCTTCTCTCAGCTCTAATCAAGTAATCTTCTACTTTTAAAACAAGGTTTAAGTTACTGGCAGATAGAAGAAGTGACTTTACTGTCAGAAAAATCCTTGCATTTTCAGCCATAAACTGATGTAAGGGGTGTTTCTAGAAATGGGAACAATTCCATCAAAACTTTCTAGAAGGTTTTTAACATTGATTGGACTAAGCTAACAGGAACGCTGCCTTTTCAACAATGAAGGCTTCTCGACTGCATCTGCAGCGCAAAACTCAGTTCATTCATTATCCACAACTCCCTTATCAGCACATTGGGAATAAACACAAGTCTAATAGAAATTCATTAAGTACAGCCATAACCACGCAAACTCACTCCGTCTGAAACACACACACTAACGCACACGCTTAGACAACTAGTTTATTAGATTAATAGGCTATGAATGGCTAATACAAATTACCCCCCTCTCTTGTTAACGAGACGTAGAGCAATTTGTATAATTATGTCTGGGGCAGGGAAGGTTTCCTGTGTCTAAGCATATTTTTAGACAGCCAAGCTTTCTGAAGGCTTTGATTACGTATTTACCTTGGGATTTTCTTTCTCTCAGAAGCTGTTTGTGAATAATTCATTGCTTTGTTCCAGAGTGGAATAATTTGTGTTGAGACTTATAAGTAGTTTCTGTGGAGTCGGTTGATTTCACTTTTTTTTGTTTCGTGTTTTTTCTTGCACATGACCCTAGAACATGCTTTTTTCAGAGTTTGGTGTCTTTTTAACCGTAGACTTGAGAAGAGACACTGATCTCAAAGCAGAAAACAAACATGTCTTTTGAAACACATTGGTGCCAAAGCAGGATACCATAAATAACAATAATTCATCAGTTCTTTATTCACAAATGATCATGGCGCCACACAGTCAAAGGCAATTTCAGTCAAATTTCTAGTTTTACAATTTATACAAAACTTTAATCTGTAGCACATTTTTATATTAAAGTAAGTTTCACCAACCAGTGGAAGAAAAGCAGCATCATGTAGGACATGGATTGATAGAACAATCTTTTTTATTTCTTTTTCATTTGCTGTTAGACTCTTGTTTATCAAAAAACTCAAAACAAATCACAGTCCTGAATACCACAAGGCTCCTAACTGGAACACCTTCTCCAAAAGTTTCTTCCTTGTTTAATTTTCTTCATAGCATTTTTTACTTGTTCTATGTTTAAGAAACTAATACTAAATGAAACACATCTTTCAGTAATAGCTACATCCTCAGGAATTTCTGAACGTAGGTAGGTCTGATATTTTGATGAACACGCATTTGCGCTCACTTCAAAAACAAAGACTGAGGAAATCCTGTTCTGAGTGATGTGGGACGTACTGAGGAAGAGGAAGTGAAGACTTGGTCTTACTGGAGCCAGAGAACAATGGGAAATATGGATTTGAATATGTCATTACTACTCTAATGCTGAATATATCTTAGGCAGTCACAATTTTGTGTGGCTTGAGTACTTGAGTGTTTAATCATAACATGTATTGTTTCAAGGCACTTAACAAAAAAGTCGCTTTAATCACATCATTCAAAGTACATTCAAGCTATTACTGGCAATCAAATGCAAGCTTTCAAATATTTTTTCTTCTCTTTTTCTTGTAGGTGAATGGAAACATTCTGGAAACTGGCCTGGTGGATCTCCACCAGATTAGCCCTGTGTCAGTGGCTTCAGTGACTGTGCCACCAGAGGACTCCTGGGAATGGGATGAAATAGATATGTCGGTCATGGAAGCAGAGCGACTAGATGTACCACTCCCTGACCTCACAACCAACCTCCCCACACCCTTGCAATCAAGTCTGCCGTCAAACAATATTTTGGCCAATAACAATCAACCTGTTAAGATTCAAACTGATATCCAAGCCACTCAGTTAAGAGAGTTGTCTAATTTGAAGGATAGATCCTCAATGGATGTTAACTCCCATTCCCCACCAAACAATAACGTATATCAAGTGTACAGCCTCCACAGTATTGAATTATGCAAGCAGCCAGTGTTTCCACTTCCATCCACATTAATACACATAAATAAACCTGTAAAAAACAAAGAACATTTTTTGCTGAAGAGCATTAGTAAGGATTCTTCCTTGTCCTCCATTGAATCTCTCCCAGACCTCCTGGGAGGTTTGATGTCAAGTAGCCAACAACGAGATAGGATCAGTGAATTTTGTAATAGGGAAAGTGAGGGTGGCAGAAGGAGCGGTCAGTCAGAAAATAGTCAACGATCAGATTGTGAAAGTGGGATTGTAAGTGACAATGGAGATTCAGAGACATCATCAAACTCTGGAGTACAAGGAAAGAAAGAGGATAAGGGGATAGAGAGATGGGAGAAAAAAGACGGGAGGAAATGTGAAGTTACACAAGAACATTATAGTTTAGCTCTGGAAAAGAACTGCACTGCCCCTTATAAAAGGAGCAAGATACAAATCTCTACAAATTTGGAAGAATGGAGAAGGAATGAGCTGAGATGTGAACTAGAAAGAAAGGAGGAGGAGAAAAAGAGGTGCAAACAGGGTGGAGGGGGCGCAGTGGAAATCCTGATAAACGGACATGGGATCCTGACACCTGCAAACTCCGACTCTGACATTGATGTGAAAGGACTTGATGAGTCTAAGATGTTCATGTCCCAGAGGGACAACGCGGAGTGTAACCCTGACCATTATAATAGTTCAGAGACTCCGCCTGCTCTCAGCAGTAGGACATCAACTCCTGTTTTGTCTCAAAGCTCTTCCTTGGAGTCTCTATTGACTCTGGGTGTCGACTTATTCCCCTCCAAAGAACGGCTGCAACATAGCGTCTCTTTGGAAAGCTGCCTTAATCCATGCCACAGCCCTGACAGGGAGGCGGTGGGTAGTCTCACAAGTCCAGACGAGATGAACCCGGGCCATGAGAAAGACCAAGATAGAATTAATCTAAGAGCAAGCAAGGATACTGAAACAGAGGCATCTTCTGGAGAGCTTAGTCAAAGAACTCTTGATCTCCTGAAACGCTTGGAGAACATTCAGAATCCTTTGGTTGGGAAGATGACCCGAAGTGTTTCTGATATGTCAATTCAAAGCAGCATCCCACAAAAGAACCTCTTCCCTGTTTCACCTTCTTTAGGTGGTCAACACACTCCACTCTCCAGGATGTTTAGCACTTCATGGAAAGGACAGCCATCACTGATCAATGAAATATTAAATGTATCACTAACTGAACTGAGTAGCACAGAGGACTCGTCTCTGGGATCTGATGATTTTGCCGTGCTCAGAAACCAGCACCCTCTTTTCCTAGATCCAAACACAGCAACCAGTTCTAGCCCTCATATGAAACATTGTCACAACAGCAACAGGCGAGAGAAAGCTGTAGAAGAGTTGGATGCTGCTAGTTTAAGCATGGTGGTCAATGTTTCATGTACATCAGCATGCACAGATGAAGATGAAGATGACAGTGATCTGCTTTCATCCTCCACACTGACGCTCACTGAAGAGGAACTTGGTGTTCGAGATGAACAAGATGGAGATGATGACAGGGTTAATGGTGTGTCTTCTGGGAATGAGGAGGATGAGGATAATGATGAAAATGACATGGAAACCTCCTATGAGTTGGGGCTTGAGTACATGAAGAGGGAGTTACAGAGCTGGATACGACCTCCTCGCACCTCTGTATCCTCCTCATTCAAATCAGAGGCAGGCCTTCTGGATGAGCTGCAGTGTGGAAGTGCTCCACCTTCCACCTTCACATACTCACGTGCACGATTAGTGGATAGCAGTAACAAAGCTGGTGGCAAGACAAGTAGAAAGGAAAGAGAAGATGAGACCAGACTGAATGTGACGAGAAGCTACATCAGCCAATTTGTCGATGATGTGGAGAATGGAAACATCGACCACAGCTGTCAACAAGGAAAAGACGAAGACGATGAGCTACTTCAAGAAGAGTCTGGCTTGTTCACTCAGAAAAGAGACACTTTAAAGGACTTTTATATGAACACCAAAACAGAAGACCAAGTTGAAGATGTTGGGAACTTGAGAGCTGAAATGAATTCCCTTTCAACAAGTCATATTTGTTCATCACCATCTAGTGAGCTCCATCCCTTCTCTTCCAAGAATACTTCCTGTTTGGTAGGAGAGCTCAGAGGGGAGCTCCCCTGCCACAGTGCCTCACTTCCTTCACCCCCTTTGCTGTCTGAAGTCGACTGCAGATCCCACAATACACTGCACAACAACCTCTCAATTGCTGGAGGACGGAAAGCCATCACCATTCAAGAGAAGTTTAAGTTCTCATCGTTGGTCACAGAAGAGACGAGGAGGGAAGTCAGAGCAAAAGGTTCATCTCTGCCATCCAAAAAAGGCCACAAATCCCACGCTTCCTGCCACAGCCCCTGCCTCCTGCCAACCTCGCCATTGAGCATTGACGAAAGCAAGGAGAATGTACACGACTTTGTAATGGAAATTATTGACATGGCCTCTGTAGCACTGAAAAGCAAAGAGAATCAGTCGGATGGAGCAACCCAGAGGGAGACCAGTGGGTCTGTCCCAGACCAGTCCTCCACCTCACTAGCACACATCCGAGACAAGGTAGAACTTTAATTCTACAGAATAATCAGATTCACACAGTGTCTACCACACAATTGTTGGATGACTAATGTAAAAACATCTGACGTAAATTAACATGAGTTTGAAGCTGTCCTATTTGACCTGGTATATCCTGTGCATTTCAAAGACAAATTATTTCAAAGGAAAGTTATCTGTCTTCATTTGTTTATTCAGTTGAAGTAATTCAATAAATCGCATCACAGATCAGAACTTTGAGGGTGTAATTATTAATTTCTTCAGTAAGTAAAGCAATTTAAAAGTTCATTAGTTTTCAGTCCACATTTTTTAAAAGTCAAAGAGAAATCACGCAGAAAACATTGTCATAATGTAAAACATTAATATGTAAATAAAGATTTTATGGTATGATGGTTACAATGAAATACAAAGAGAGAATGATCAAAGTTGTATATATATCCTATTCTTGGCTGAACTTTTCAATTTAATTTGAGTATTTCTTAGTTTAAAATCAGATTTCACTTCAGATTAGCTTTAATTAAAGCATCAAAATAAGACATTTGTGTATGTGACTATCAATATTGCTTATTCTTACTTCAGACCCTCTACTTAGAAACAAGTACGAAGCAAAAAACTGTTCATTTTCTTCCTTCAGGTGCTTGAACACTCCCATAGGCCTCTGCATCTTCGGAAGGGAGATTTCTACTCCTACCTGTCTCTCTCCTCCCATGACAGCGACTGTGGTGAGGTCAGTCAGTGTGCTGAGGACAGAAGTTTAACCCCTGTGCCCTACAGCATCCCATCCTATTGCACATCGACACCAACCCTAAACAGTCCAAGCCCTGAGCTGTTTTCCAGCACCAAAGTGGCAATATCTTCCTTTCAGTCAGCTCAGTTGAGCGGATGCTCTTCCCCTAGCCTGCCTGCCAAGGACTACATCGGCCGTCTGGATTTGAAGTGTTTTGACGGTGAACCTACCAGCGTCTCAGATGGAAGTCGAGTGGAGCAGCAGTCTTCTAGTCCCTCTCTGTCCGTACCCAACAGTCCTGACTTCAGGAATGAAGAGACGCTGTTTGAAGCATGTACAGAGGAAGTTTACCTTGGGCCACCTTTATGCTACAGCATGGTGATCAAAAAGAAACCTCAGCCCTCCTACCATAAACTGTGTTTGGAGACCTCATTGGCTGGTGGCTGCGAGCTGAATGAAAATGCACCTTGTTTGTCCCAAGAGGGAAAATGTTCCAAACTGGACAATAGGTGGACGGACCACTTGTTTTCGACACAAGAATCTGGTTCTGCAAATGAAACCCAGAACTTCTACCGTCCTGAACCTTGTTACAACTTATTTTCCACCTCTTCACTTTTAAGAAGCAACTTCAGTTCTTCAGGTGACAACCCTTTTTTCCCTCTACCTGCGACGACTGAGGCAATGGAAGAAAAGCTTGGTGAAGACCTGTACCTCTCCTCTGATGGTGTTGTAGGAAAAGTCGCGACTGCTGTGAGTGTCAGCATGCCGCAGGAGGAGAGAAGTCGTAATGAGGGCCCTTCTTATCTTAATCCCTGGGTGCGTGTCGCCCTGATAGACTCCTTCGCCACAGAATGTTTGGCAGATACTAAAACGCTTGAATCCAATATGGGCACCATAATGACCAAGATAAGTGTCTGCAGCTCTGCTACAAATCCCTCAAAAGAGCCAGCCACCGCCGCCACACGTATTAATCCCAAAATTAACTGCTCAGCGATGAGAAGGCCTGATAGGGAGGAGGGGAAGAGGAGCAAAGAGGCAGATACTCGATGGGCAGAGGAGGAGAAAAGGAGAAAGGGCTGGAGCACTTTACAGCAAGAAGCAAAGTCTGCCCTGGTGAAACAGGTTAGTGTTCCATGTATTTGCACTATCTCCCGACATTATACAGCGTCTTGATACTGGACTCCCCTTCTCTGCTTTGGGTATTAGTTTTAGTCAAGCCCGTCAGTGGGAATGAAGGCCATGAAGTGCTTTCTCTTTATTTTGTTTCTCAAGTAAGACAGATTTTTCTTTCCCTCTGCTCCCTCTGAGCTTTCTTTGTCTTTTATCTGCTGAGCTGTCTTTGTTGTGTGTTATGTTTGTATTTACTCCTTAGCCCTATAGTTTAATAGCAGACTTCTCCAAGTTTCTAGGAGGAGTCTGCTATTAGACCCCTCATGAAGACTTTGAGTCTTTAGGACTATTAGACTCAAAGTCAATTACTTGCTACTGATAATACGTAATACTGTTTGAAATCATTAGATTTCTAATGTATTAATTGACCATTTATGACTGACACAAATGTCATATTCCTGGAGATCTTGGTATTCTTGAGGAACAGTGGACAGATCTGGGAGTACTGGTCTTTCATCCTAATACGTACTGATGGGAGATGTGCTGCAAAACAGTCTGATTTCTTTTTGAGACGTTTTGACATTTCAGTTGTGTTGTGCTAACATTGGATAACCAAAATGACAGTTCAGTGGTTGGTGGTAGAAAAGTATAATTGGCTGCTTTTCCTCCACAGTCTATTTTGTGGTATTCATGGACAGGATGTTAAGGCAGTCAAGAGGAGGAAAAGCTGAGTGTTATAATCAGATGCATGCATGGTTTCAGTAGACTATATGTGATTACAGGAAACATTCAGTATAGCAATTTGTTTTTATCATTTATTTGTAGTATTTGCAATTTTCTGTATTATTAGTATTATGATAGGATACTATCGTAATACTGTTTGAGTGAAATATGCTGTTTGAGTAAAATAACTGGAAGACGGGCTCATAGATAGAATTCTGGTCATGCCCATCATCTGTTCAATTTAAAAGCATTCCAGTGTTTTTGTTGCTCTTTTTAAATTTTACATCTTTTTGCTCCTTGTCCTTTTTTGTCTTACATTCTGCTATCTGTGTGTCTTTCTGTATTCCCTACCTGTGATGTAGGCGGGCTTTTGGCCAGTTCTCAGTCACAGCGTTGGAGCAACACAGGATGAAGCAAACCCTCAGTGAGGTCTCCTTCTCAGATGAGAGCAGTCAGAGTATGTTAACATGTAACATCCTGGTTCTGTGTGGATGAGATTTTTTTGAAAATCACAGCTGCTTAAAACTAAAACCAAAATCTTTTTTTGTGGAAATACAACCAGGCTTTACATCTCAGTTCATCTCTGTTTAAGTCTGTTGCTTTCCATGTGCTTTAGAATCCAACAGACTCGTCAACAAAACAGGCAGTTTCAGTGCTTCAACTATGAATCCATCCAGACTTCGGTTCCCACCCAGTGATTCCATGCCAGTTTTAAATTACCTTCTGATTATTTATTCACTTTTGTTGACATGCGTTACAAAATAGGTTCCACGTATTCCAGATCCTTAATATAGATTTTAAAACCTGAATTAGAATTAGCTACAGTTGAATAATTTTGATAAGTAGATAGTAAAATGATGATTCTTGTTCCCTTTTTTCAAATCTGTTCAAATCTAAGCAGAAACTGAGAACATGAACAAAAGGACGTTACTGACAGTCTGTGTGTGTGTGCTTTAGTGTGTGACGGGTGCGCCCTATGGGTGCCTCCAGGGCTAAGCAAAACCTCCTGCCCTCATACTCTAAACACACAAATGTGCACCTGAACATCCACACACACCCCTGAGGGCAGGGCATGAGAGTCCAGGTAGAAGCTATGACAGCCCAACAGCTGCGGGTTAGACAGACACACTACTCACAGTCACACACCCAAACACCCACCCACACACAACAGAGGACAAACTTACATAGACACCTTTATGTAAAGAACCAGAAAAATAAATCCCAGTGAAAACACATACAGTGGATGTAGCGCTGTGACGAGGGACACACACTTCACCATCATCCAGACATCATATCTATGATGCGTATAGCTGGTCCTGACCTCCATGACGTGGCTGAGTCTAGCCCACCTGTTCACACACAAACACACACAAACCCACTGTACACACAAACACAGGTGCAATTAAAGCAATCGTGAATGCAACTCATGATGTGCTCTGTGACCCAGACAGCAGAAGGTCTACAGCAAAACACACAGGAGAGTATGGGAGTGTGTGTAGTGTTCAGGTTTTATCACTGACTTGCATATAAAAAGTTTCACCAGACAGCAGCCTCAAAAATAAATCAAAAATAAATAATACACAAACATGTTAAAAACTTTCAGTCAGTGGATGAGAGCATAGATTATATTTATTTAATGCTAAGTTGAATATATTTAGCATTTAATTTTCTTAAATATTGTGTATAAATCTGTATTATAGCGTAGAAAATATTCGCTCAAAAATCTAAACTAATACATTACTTGTGACAACATCTGAACAATATCCATGAAACCATGAAGACTTCTCAAACATTTGTGAAGGAATAGGAAACTCTAATGGTGCGTTCACACCAAACATGTTTTGAGAGTCAGGTGCGTCTGTTTTGCAATCAAAGTCTATGTGGAGGCACTTGGTGCGCGATATCAACTGTTCAGAGTGTTTGACATGTCCAGAGCATCCAACACATCCAACGCTCCACATAAACTTTGAATGTAAACCAGACGAGCCTTATGCTCAAAATGCTTTTTGTATGAACGCACCAGAACTCAAATAATAGTGAAGTGGTACAGTGGCAGAAAGTACTGTGCAGTAAGTCCAGTCATAAAGATTCCTCAGAATCCTACAAAATATTCCAATATATTTTATATAAGTGATATTGCCAACTGTTAAAGGCAATATCAGAAAGTGACTGGGAATTACAGCAATGAAATGGTAGACCATAGAAAATCCTTAGTAAGGTCAGTGTATGCTGAGGTGACCATTTTTATGCAAAGCTTTATTGAACCAGTTCTCATGACCAAGCTTCTGTATCATCTAGTGCAATGCAATGTGACAGAAGAATCAATGTAAAGTTTGCCATCAGTGGACTGTTTGCCAATTCAAAGGGGGAGTCTGGATTTTTTACTTGGAGCAGAACCTCTTCTCTGACCTGGGGAGGACATTCTACCCTCTCCTGGCTCGAGACCATTCTCTCATATTTAGAGGCGCTTATTATCATCCAAACCACTTCAGACTTGACTGCAAACTGCACCAGTGACACCTGGAGATTATGGTCTGATGAAGAACCACATTAGCAAAAAAAATAGAGGTCCCCATAACAGATGGGGACCTGTTATGGGGACACTTTGGATCTTAACACTTTGGCTGTGCCTAGAAATAAAGTCCAACTCTGACCGGAAACAAGTCTGACTTACTGCTGGCAATGCAGACAGATAAAGTTCTGACTCCTTGCTTTCAAAGTACCAGGACTGGACTATTGTGTTTATGCACCAAACCTTATTTCAGATTACCCTCCCTTCTGCTGAGGGACTTCAATCTGAGACCTGTAGCATATGAGTACATTTTGGACATTTTTTTTACTTCTAACTTTGTGGAAGTTTAGTATAGTTTAGAAGTTTGGGATGAATTGGAGCCAAAATTCACCCAACATCACTTTCTGCAGGTGTGTGTTTGGAAGAATTGTAAATAATTATCTTAAGTACATTAGTTAACCCTGTGTTAAGCCCTTCTGAAGAATTTATTAAGCCAAAGTGAGTGGGCAGACATCATAGGAACCTATTAAAAATGGGTTGTTCCTCAAACTTATGTGTGTGAAGGCAGATAAACAAATACTTTTGGCAGTAAAGGTTTCATATATAAAAAATGAAAGCATACTTTGTTTACTATTTTTGCTAGCATGAAATGAAATAATCTTTTCTATTTCCTTCAGAGACCATCTGGGTTGGGTGCAGGAGTCTGAAGGATGCAATTGTAGGTCTCTTTGAGTCGGTGTTCTCTGAGCATCTCCCTCTGTGCTTCTGCAGACTTCTACATCCCGGATCTTTGTCTTCTGACTCAACTCACATCTGGTGTCAGGAGGACTTTCGCTGGAGCTTCACAGGTTGGGATTGGCCCAGCTCACCAGCCTGATGAGTTGGTGAATTTATGATCATGAAGCAGTCATAAAGACTTTTCCTGAGGATATTTCAAGGTTCTCTGAGGTCTTGCTTGAATGTAGAATTTAAATGCATGTACACTTAGTATAAAGCTAATTGACTTATGTAAAGGCCTGACAGACTTTTTGAATATTCAAGGGAATAATAAACATTTTAGATCATTTAGTTTCCAGGGAGGCTCCCAATCTCCATAGGAGTACTTTGTCAGACATTTGTCCCAATTCATGTTCCATTGCTCACATTGAATTGCGCTACACCTATTGTGTCCTACAGTTTGAGAAACTTTCCTAGGAATTATTTTGTATCAACCTTGGTTTCAGTGAAAAATGACATTGACATTTTCAAGTATGATTGTCAACATATAGAAAAAAATCCAAAACGTTTTGATCTTGAAATCTTTCATCAATCCTACTTGTAATGGTGAAAATGAGGGATTAAAGCTGGAATTTGTGCTATTTTTTTTCTGAATTTGGGCTTTGAGAATGTATCTGATACCAGCTGGAATCAGATACATTCACCTGATTGTTGAGTTGTTTGACCATTTGCAATAGCACATTCAAACCAAATGGAACAAAAAAGAAAAACCTAAATGACTGTTTCCATTCATTCATAGAGATGGATGTGAAGTTGAAACACAAAGAGAATACAGCTTTTTACTATATATTGAAATAGTTTCATGTTTTTGTCCCTCACTCTACCATCAGGACATAATGCGGGAGAGAACAGGAGTGGGCTTAACATTTGAAGAATATTAACTTCCTAGTTTTTCACAATATATTACTTCATGAAGTATAGAGTTCCAGTCAGTTCCAGTTTCTAAAGCTCTAGCTTCCGAACCATTGATTGGTAGACTTCAGACTTTTATGACACTGTTTGGAGTGTTGATGTAATCAGCTTTGGTAAATTTCTTGATTTCTAAAAATTGTGCCCCATTTGCATAGTGAGAGGTTTCATCACAATCTGAAAATCTTCACATAGTAAGTAGTTCTTTATTAAAGGTATCATGTTTTGCAATAAAAATAAGAATGGGTGAACAAGAGCTGAACTATTCCCAGAAAAACTGCAGTGAACAGTCCAGCTAATAGGAAACGACACCTGGGTTCTTCATTTAACTCATGGAGCTCCATTAGATCCCCTCTACCACAGACATGGTGACCCATGTTGCTACCATAACAACTGCTAAGCAAAGGCCTGCCACACATCCAGAATGAGACCAATGTCTAATCCTTCCATCAGTATTTTCTGTATAGGAAAAATGTAAATTTGGGCTAAACAATACTTAGAAAAAAAAAAAAAAAAAATAGGAAAAAAAATAACTGCAACTTGAGATCAGCTGAATTCACTCTTCTTCTAGTCCATAACATGGATACTGAAAGTTATACGCAAAAAAAGATTTATAGAATTATGTATGCTGCTTTATATGGTGCTTTTCAAAAGTATGTACACCCCATAAGCATTTTCATATTGCTAAATTGCAACCACAAACATGTAGGTATTTTATTATTTTATATGATTAAGACTTTTAGTATAGAGTAATGAAGGGGAAAGAAAAAAAACATAATTTGGTTTGAATTTGGATCTTCCTCTTCCTCTTACTCCTTTACTCTGAAACTCTTGAATAAAATTTCAAGCTATGAAAAACAGCCCAGTTGATAAACAGACCAGTCTTTGGTTAAAGTATCATACTCAGTATAAAAAGAGGACAGATCTGGAAAGGAAAGTCTGAAAAGACTGAAGACAATCCTACACACAGCCAGAGAGCTGCAGTAGGTGCGTTGTTTGCAGATGTTTTTCATCCAATCTGAATGAACAGAATCAGTAAAAAAAAAAACATTGAATTCAATCCAAACTGCTCTGTGCAGTGCTATAACTATTCTACAAAACACACACTAAAAATGAATATTCCACCCTTTTCAGATTTGTTTTTTATTGAAAAAAGTATTGTAAATCTATAGTTTTCCTTCCACTTCACATATATGATGTACTTTGTGTTGATTTATTAAATAAAATGTGGAAAAATCCAGATTAAACTTCTGGATTGTAGCCTGACAAAATAAACCTTAAGGGGTGTACATACTTTATCAAAGCACTGTAATGTTTTTAGGGGACAATGAAATGTAACCTGGAAGCTGCAGTGAAGCCCAGACTCCAGAACAGCTCAATCTTTCTCTAAAATGTGCAGCAGGAAAGGAAACGGCAGAGTACAGTAGATGCCCTCCAGTTCATGGATCTTTATGTGGAAAATAAATCCTAAATATTCAAGAAAAGTCTGCCTCTTCACTGATTATTTTTTAACACATCTCTAAAATATTCTAAAGAAAAAGCAGTTTGAGAATTGAAAACACCTCCTGCTCTGTATTTTGCTTGGCACTGATTGGACCTCCAAGAGAGGAAATAAGGAAGACAGACGTTCTTCTGCTACAGTGCTAACACTGTCTGCACTGAGAGCATTAATGGATATTAAGGTATGTTTGGAAGTAGAACTATTAAAACAGGCATTTCTAAGCAATTTCAGGAGAAGTGTCAAGCTTTAGTGGATTTTATCTAACCACAGGTGGCTATGGTCACTAATGTTGCCAATACCAGGGGCCCACTGTGTAGATGAGAGCAGGGTCTGACAGGACAATGAAGTCAAATAGTGAAGTTGAACTTATATTAAAAGTTAGCAATTTCTTCTTTTTTCTTTCTTCCCTCCTTCCTTCCTTCTCTGTATTCTACCACGAATCTCTGATGAACTCAGTAAGACATTATCCTGTATGCCATTCTTGATGCTGTCGTTGTGAACACTGATCTATTTCCTGTATACACTCCTTAAACTACGAAACCCAATGTGCTGCTTGCTTCATACTTGTAGGTCTTTGTCTTGATATGTGAAGGATTTCAGGATTCACTTGGTAAAATTCATGACCTAGAGTCACAGAAATGGCCTCCTCATCTGTGTTTGACATGTTCTCTATGGACGTCACTTTCAGAAAAATGAAAGACTTGAAGTAAAGTTTTGCTTCTGATGCAGGTAAACCTTCTGACTGAACAGAGACTGTCAGCACTCTTCTCCCTCCCCATGTTCACCTTTTCAGCTCTGGCAAATCTTTACGTGAGTTAATCTGTTTCACTTTAGATTCAACACTAATTGTATGTTACTGACTAGAAAATTTTTGTTCTATCAGGACGCAGACTGTATGGATTTTACCAGTTTGCTTGTTGTTTTGTTTTTGTTTTTTATTATTTCAGCAAGAGGAATTATGATTTTTCGTATTTATATTCTGCTGGGATGTGAAAGTCATTTTCTTTGTACCTTAAAGCATGTGGAACCAAATATTTTCATTCCTTGCTTACAGTAGCTTCACCAAACTACAGGGTGAAACAATTGTCTTTTAAATGGTGTTTTATCTATGCAACACAACCAAAGTTAGTGAGAGCTAAAGCAGCGTTGTGTATGAGTAAAGGTTCATTGATGTGTGTTGTGTTAATACTTCTTAGATTCTGTAACATTTATTATTTGTGTTTTAGTTCTTAAGCAGCTCCTAGTTTGATGAGCAGTGATTGAAGTGAGACTGTGTTTGAGAGGCATGGAAGGATGAAAGGGTGTGGAGGGTTCTAGTATACTTCTGTGCCTTGCTCTGCTGTTTATTCTCACACCTTTTATTATTTCAGAACGCCAGTCTCCTGTTAGTGAATAAACAACAATCAACAGAGAATAAAATAAACACAAGAGGTTTGTTCAAAATTCAGTGTACAAAGCACAGGAGGAACTCTAGTTGTGTGTTTTACTGTGTATTTCATTTGTGATATGGGCTTTCTTTATTACCAATAGGAGCTTGACTGCATGGTTTCTGCTGACTATATTGTAAAACTAACTGCTGAAAAATAAACTCATAAATAAAATCATGAGATGTGATTTATTTGGGGGGGTGATTTTATTATTGTTAACCGTAATATAAGACTGTGTTTCAAATCGAAAATAAACATGGAGTACATAAAGGTCAAAATGTCAGTATTAGTTCTATTAAGAATGGAATGAGACAAAAAGAGGCTGTGAAAACATCCATACTTACTGGAGGTGAAACCTTCTTCCCATGGTTCCTTGGACCAAGATCACAGTGGAACATTTTCACTGTGGCTTTAGAATTAGCTAAAATATGATATGTTATATAGTATGGCTGAGACTGTCAAAATATGCAATGTTTAGGACCTTGAATTTATGATTATCAGAGATTGATTACTTGAAAAAATGTTTGAGTTTTTATTTTGAATGGTAATGAATCATTTAGAACTCTGCAAGATTTTCAAGTTTTCCATAAGTATTTCATACTCAGCTATAATCGTGTTAAGCATGAAACTGCATTCAGCCAACTGAATAACTCATCAACTTTATTAACAAGATAAATGTTTATTCATTGGTTTCTCTCTAAAACTTGAAGAAAATGTTTTGAAAGAAAGAGTAGATTTTGCTGTTGCCTTGATTGTGTAATGTTCTACAAACTGCTGTTGTCCCATGGCTCCTGGTGAGTCTGATGACATCACAACTTGTGTCTAGTGCTGACTCAGACCCAGACTCCAACAAACAGGTTCTGCTGGGTTGTTCATCAGGGCTGATCATTTAGTCAAAGGTGTGGTTTGAATACTTTCGCTCCACTTACTTTATTCTGTTTATTACTGTTAAAACTATGACTATTTGGTTGGCTCTGCTTAATGTTAAGATAAAATTCATCTTCTCAACAAAATTATTTCCTCCCCTCCCCTCCTCTGTTTCAAAATACCACATCAGAAAAAGGAATCAGTGACTGTAAAGGAATCAGTTACTTCAGAAGCTTCGCCCACATAGAAGCAAGCTACTTTAGGACGAGAACTGCTATGGAGGTTGTTATCCATTTTTCAATAACAATATGCCATGTTTATCTTCTGTGGAGAAAATGAGGAAAATTTGACAGTAATTTAATTTAGCACATGTGTGTCAAACTCATTTTCGTTTTGGGCCAAATGAAGATCATGAAGGCTCTTAAAGGGCCGGTTGTGCCAGAACATGTTGATAAAACCTGTTCACAAACTGTTAATATGTCAATAAATTCTTAAAATTACATAATATTTTTGAACATCTTTTCAGTCCCTTCAGGAACTAATTATAAATGAGAGTTTTTATTTACTCATTGTATAAATCATGGACTATAATCATACATCAACTAAATTCTCAATAAACTGGAGGGATTGATTGATATAAATTGGCAGAAAACAGATAAAAACTGCATTGATATGATTGATAATATAATATTTAATCACACTTAATGTTTAGTCTAGTCTGTGGAGGGCCACATAAAAAGCTACGGCAGGCCGGATTTGGCCCCTGGGCCTTGAGTTTGACACGTGATTTAGCGCATAAATATGGATCAGAGGGACAACAGAAGATGCTTCGGCTTCTGATTAGATGCATTGCTGGTCATGTTAGCTTTTTTGTTTTTGCATGTTATGTTTTTATCAGCCCTGCAACAGGCAAACAGTCTGTCCAGGGTACACGTTGCCTCTCGCCCGGATCGTAGCTGGAGATGGGCACCAGCACCTCCCGACCCCATTAGGAATAATGGTGAACAGAAAATGGATGGATGGATGTTTTTTATCAAACATCTATCCAAAGTATTTGACTGGTTGCTGTAAGCTGCTGCTGCTTAGCTATGGCAGCTTTAAAGTGTGTGTGGATGTCATGCAGATTTTTGATGTTTTACTCACTTGATAATAAAGTCAGGCTCAGAGGTTTGATTATTTCTCAAACAAGTAGTTATGTGCCAAGCCCCCAATCATCTGTCTGTTTTTTTAAAGTCTCCCAAAGACGTTTCTATTTTCCCATAATCACCTGGATTTTCTGCCCTCCAACTGCACTAACAGGAGACACATCTAAACTGCTAAGGAGAAGAACAACAACCAAAAACTGAAGGAGATTTATCATAAACACACTTCAGGAAATATTACTGAACAATAATTGATGTTTACTTCAGGACAAGGTGGTCAGAATCAGAAACGGGTAAGTCTGATTAGGTAAGAGCACTATCTGAATGATGAAGAGGATGATGAGAAGGAAGAGCCAAATGAGTTTCAGTAATGTGACACTGCATGCTAACTCCTTCGCTGACTCTCTCTTCTTTACTGAAAATTATTGTGTCACTAACTTTATAGTTGGTAGGTGAGCTGAACATATTGAAAACATCTTGTTAGTTTTTGGAGGGAAATGATCAATGCATTCATGTGTAAGATTGGTGCAGAAAAAGAAAATAAATTGCTAATATTTTTGCTATGACTTACATAAGCTATGTTTTATCCTAAATCATTTTGATGTGGCTTTTTTTGTTTTAGTTTCTTCCATCGCCATTACGAAGTCATGAATCTCATTCCATTATGCCCAATGAATTACAAATACAATTTTGATAACAAATTTGATCGATTTTATGTTACGGCTTTACAACCAACTTACATAAAAATATATGAATAATGTTTTATTAATTAATAAAGCATTGTTTGGGGTTGTTTTTCAGACCATTTAATCAGTAATTGGGGACCTTATTTAATCAATTTCATCCATCCATCCATCCATCCATCCATCTTCTGCCGCTTATCCGGGGTCGGGTCGCGGGGGTAGCAGCTTAAGAAGGGGGCCCAGACTTCCCTCTCCCCAGCCACTTCCTCCAGCTCCTCTGGGGGAATCCCGAGGCGTTCCCAAGCCAGCCGAGAGACGTAGTCCCTCCAGCGTGTCCTGGGTCTTCCCCGGGGCCTCCTCCCGGTGGGACGTGCCCGAAACACCTCACCAGTGTTAAATGTTTTACAACCTCTGTTGTTTCCTGACTGCACCATGTGACTGTTTTTCTTTGACAATAAAGAGGGAGCTCACGTGAAAGCAGATCAGAACTCTCTGTGGACAGCTTGAAGGAAGTTGTTCATGGAGATTTCTCCTTTTGCAAAAGCTTGACCATATAATTCATATACGTTGTCTGTGGTTATTTTTGTAGGTTCGAGAAAAATACCTTACAGTCAGGAAAACAACAGAGGTCGTAAAACATTTAAGCTAAACAAACCAGCAACTCAGTTCCAGGTGTGATATCTGATCTACAATCTGAGCCCAGTTCAGCTCTAGGTCAAACTATCAACTAAGGAATGGGTAGATAAACACGAGAAGAATTTAAGGTCTGAGAACCACAAAGTTTGACTATCTCACATGAAGATAAACAGACAGTCGTAACCTCCAAGTCAGTTTATACACACATAAGGAAGAGAACACTTTAAACTAAAAATCACAATAATACTGATTAACATTAGACTGAATATGAACTAAAGTAATAACAAAATGATAATACCAAAAAATATCTAACAATCCCGAGATACTTGAACTCCTCCACTTGGGGCAGGACATCTCCCTCGACCCGGAGAAGGCACTCTACCCTTTTCCGACTCAAGACCATGGTCTCAGACTTGGAGGCACTGATCCTCATCCCGGCCGCTTCACACTCGGCTGCGAACCGCTCCGGCGAGAGCTGCAGATCACGTCCCGATGAAGCCAATAGGACCACATCATCCGCAAAAAGCAGAGATGCAATCCTGAGGCCACCAACACGGATCCCCTCAACACCCTGGCTGCGCCTAGAAATTCTGTCCATAAAAGTGACGAACAGAATCGGTGACAAAGGGCAGCCCTGGCGGAGTCCAACCCTCACTGGGAACGAGCCCGACTTATTGCCGGCAATGCGGACCAGACTCTGACACCGGTCATACAGGGACCTGACAGCCCGTATCAAAGGGCCCGGTACCCCATACTCCCGGAGAAGCCCGCACAGGGCACCCCGAGGGACACGGTCGAACGCCTTCTCCAAGTCCACAAAGCACATGTAGACCGGTTGGGCGAACTCCCACGCACCCTCCAGGACCCTGCTGAGGGTGTAGAGCTGGTCCAGTGTTCCACAACCAGGACGAAAACCACACTGCTCTTCCAAAATCCAAGGTTCGACTATCCGACGGACCCTCCTCTCCAGTACCCCCGAATAGACCTTGCCAGGGAGGCTTAAGAGTGTGATCCCTCTATAATTGGAGCACACTCTCCGATCCCCCTTTTTAAACAGGGGGACCACCACCCCAGTCTGCCAATCCAGGGGAACTGCCCCCGATGTCCATGCGATACTGCAGAGTCACGTTAACCAACACAACCCTACAAAATCCAGAGCCTTGAGATACTCCGGGCGAATCTCATCCACCCCCGGGGCCCGGCCACCGAGGAGCTTTTTAACTACCTCGGCGACCTCGTCCCCTGAGATTGGAGAGCCCAACCCAAAGTCCTCAGGCTCAGCTTCCTCAATGGAAGGCATGTTGGTGGGATTGAGGAGGTCTTCGAAGTACTCCGCCCACCGACCCACAACGTCCCGAGTCAAGGTCAGCAGCACACCACCCCCACTGTAAACAGTGTTGGTGCTACACTGCTTCCTCCTCCTGAGACGCCGGATGGTGGACCAGAATCGCCTCGAAGCCATACGGAAGTCTTTCTCCATGGTCTCTCTGAACTCCTCCCACGCCCGAGTTTTTGCCTCAGCAACCACCTGAGCCGCACGCCGCTTCATCCGCCGGTACCCATCAGTTGCTTCCGGAGTCCCACAGGCCAAAAAGGCCCGATAGGACTCCTTTTTCAGCCTGACAGCATCCCTCACCGAAGGTGTCCACCAACGGGTTCGAGGGTTGCCACCACGACAGGCACTGACAACCTTGCGACCGCAGCTCCGATGAGCCGCCTCGACAATGGAGGCACGGAACATGGTCCACTCGGACTCAATGTCCCCCGCCTCCCCCGGGACGTGGTCGAAGTTCTGCCGGAGATGGGAGTTAAAGCTCCGTCTCACAGGGGACTCCGCCAGACGTTCCCAGCAGACCCTCACAACACGTTTGGGCCTGCCAGGTCTGACCAGCATCCTCCCCCACCACCGGAGCCAACTCACCACCAGGTAGTGGTCAGTGGACAACTCCGCACCTCTCTTCACCCAAGTGTCCAAGACATATGGCCGCAGATCCGACGAAACGATGACAAAATCGATCATCGAACTGCGGCCTATGGACATAAGGACACCCTTATGTCCATATGCCTGAACATAAGGGTGTCCATATGTTCAGGCATATGGACACCCTTATGCCTGAACATAAGGGTGTCCATATGTTCAGGCATATGGACACCCTTATGCCTGAACATGGTGTTCGTTATGGACAATCCGTGACGAGCACAGAAGTCCAGCAACAGAACACCACTCGAGTTCAGATCGGAGGGAGCATTCCTCCCAACCACGCCCCTCCACGTCTCACTGTCATTGCCCACGTGTGCGTTGAAGTCCCCCAGCAGAATGAGGGAGTCCCCAGGAGGGGCACTCTCCAGTACCCCCTCTAAGGACTCCAAAAAGGGTGGGTAAGCTGAACTGTCATTCGGCCCGTAAGCACAAACAACAGTCAGAACCTGTCCCCCCACCCGTAGGCGGAGGGAGGCTACCCTCTCATTCACCGGGGTGAACCCCAACGTACAGGCGAAAAGATGGGGAGCAACAAGTATGCCCACCCCTGCTCGACGCCTCTCACCGTGGGCAACTCCAGAGTGGAAGTACATCCAGCCCCTCTCAAGGAGACTGGTTCCAGAACCAGAGCCATGCGTCGAGGTGAGGCCGACTATTTCTAGCCGGAACCTCTCAGCCTCACACAC
Organism: Poeciliopsis gracilis; assembly: GCA_911649635.1. Lineage (NCBI taxonomy): Eukaryota > Metazoa > Chordata > Actinopteri > Cyprinodontiformes > Poeciliidae > Poeciliopsis > Poeciliopsis gracilis. The sequence goes on along the minus strand of CAJVRI010000875.1, from coordinate 169,544 downwards.
CAGCTCCGGCTTCTTCCCCACCAGAGAGGTGACATTCCACGTCCCAAGAGCCAGTTTCTGCAACCGAGGATCGGACCGCCAGGACCCCCTCCCTCGGCCACCACCCATCACACAATGCACCCGACCCCTGTGGCCCTTCCCATAGGTGGTGAGCCCATTGGAAGAGGGACCCATGTTTCCTCTTCGGGCTGAGCCCGGCCGGGCTCCATGGGTAAAAGCCCGGCCACCAGGCGCTCGCCAACGTGCCCCACCTCCAGGCCTGGCTCCAGAGTGGGGCCCCGGTGACCCGCGTCCGGGCGAGGGAACACTAAATCCAAGGTTTGTAGTCATCATAGGGGTCTTCGGGCTGCGCTTTGTCTGGTCCCTCCCCTAAGACCTGTCTGCCTTGGGAGACCCTACCAGGGGCATGAAGCCCCCGACAGCATAGCTCTTAGGATCATTGGGGCACTCAAACCCCTCCACCACGATAAGGTGGCAGCCCGGGGAGAGGGCTGCCACCCTTTCAAATTTCAAATGGACTTTTTTGATCCCAAAATGAAATTAAATGTTGTAACTCACATTATCCAAGGCTCTGGGCAGTAAGCTCTCCTGTAGCAGTCTGTTTGACAGTGGCATTGAAGAAACCTCTGACTGAAAACTACATGCTGTTGTATGACAGTCTCAAGAAGATGATGCTGTGTGCTGTCTATCATGTTATTGATTTAATGAAAAATGTGTCTTTGCTTCATCAACTCCAGAGGTTCCACAGCTATGCCCTGAACAGAACCACAACCAGAGCAGAACATAACAGAGCCAGATCAGAACCAGCACTGAAACAGCCTTCACGTTCTTTTTAACTCCATGGCTCTGATTCTGCTGCTCTGATCATTTTATGATCTGTTTTCATGAACATTTTAACTCATGATAATAATAATGGGAGCCCTGAGTTCATTTCTCTGCAACGAGACGGTCCCATCTGGGAGTGATGAGAGACAATGACAGTGTTGCTAATGCACAGGGTGGTTGGTCTCTGCGTGGAGAAGCACTTTGAAGCTTTATTCCCTCATTAACGAGTCGGTCACCATATCATGCAGAGCAGCTTGGAATGTGGGAATAACCTACCGGGATTAATTCATTCTCCTTTTATTCTCTGGGCTGTTTCCCTTTCGCAAAGAAACTTTCCAAAGACATCTGATCTGTTTCTTACTCATTTTGCTACTTGTGGCTCAATGTTGGCGCTTAAGAGGTAACCGAGAGAACCCGATGAAAGGACTTTCAAATTAAAAGATCCTCCAGACTCAAATAATATATAAAACAGAAATATTTAATTATTTCTTGCGCGGCCCGGTGGTTGGGGGACCATTGGACTAGGTCATCAAATCAGTCTGTCAACTACGTTGCCTGTAGGGATTTCTAATGTCCAGCACGTGTCAGTATTCAGTGACACAGTATTGATACAGTATTGATACAGTATCGATACAGTTTTGCTATGGGTCGAAAAGCTTAATGATGCCTCATTTACCCATCACTACCATCAACTTTTCTTTGCATTTATGCACTAGTTTTGGTCTCTCACATAAAATCTTAATGAAATCCATTAAATTCTGTGACAACGGTATATGAAGTGAAAAACATTTAAGGGTATTAATAGTTTCACAAACCAGTACATAGCAATCTGACCAGGAGACAGATTGAGTTTGCATGTTGTCCCTGTGCATGTTTGGGTTCTGTCCAGAAACTCCAGCTTCCTAGCACACTGCAAAATCACGTACGGGTAACTGGACTGTCTAAAATCCGCTTTAGACTTTCCTGTGTGATGGATTGAGGGTCAAGAGATGATAATGTCTAAAGAACAATTATCATCAAGATTAAAACATCTACATGGACCTCCAGCTTACATGTATACGTATACATGTTACTTCCTTTACACATGTGACATAGGAAACTTAGAATGCTAAAAATGGGAGTGAGACAGCAGGGCTGGGAAAAGCACAATATTGTAGCAGCGCTCATAATGTTTACAAATAATTTTCTGTCACACTGGTTGACATTTATAGATTATTCTTAGGTACAGACTGCTGTGACTGTGCTTCACCATGACAACCACAGATCACTGACTACAAGACGCAAATAATTTCTTAAATTTCTTTCAGAATTGGAGATCAACACTACAACATCCAAAAATCCCAGTGTGAACTTGATGATGGTTGATATGTATTCTTTCATCTGCATAATGTGTTTAACATTATCATAAAGCGGGGTCTGACACTTTTCCCTTCCGTTCAGAAAGAATCAGAGCAGGCCTGTCAGAGGATTAAAAAAATAGCAGTTAGAAGCAACAAAACACTGCACATTAAAGCAAATTGCTTCTCGCGCTTGTTGATAGTTTCTCCTTGTTGCGTCCCTCTCGGTTGGAGCTGTGATGTTGATTGTTGCTGAAGGGGCCTTCAGATGACTGATAAGCATTGATGAATGAAAATGGAAATGCTTTTTAGTGTTTTGCCTTCAAAGGAAAATCAAATACTGTGGAAGGAAAAGCGAGAGCAGAGGACGGAGAATATTTGCCTTTTTGCAATTAACGAGATATGTTCTTTTTTTGTGGTCAGAAAATGGAAATGGCTTTTAAGGTTGTAAAGGTCGAGCGCATCGAAGCATGGTGGCTCGGCAATTACTCTTCAGGCATTGGCCTGATTTGAGGAGGATGGGAGAAGAAGGCCTGGCGGCGTACTGACGCTCAAATTAACGAGATGACCGGCTCCCTGTCCAAAAGATCACATATGATTACCGTACATAAAACAGACAGGGTGCTTAAATTATCTCTTCTCTGACTGTTAAGTCTGAGACAAGGGGTAAAAATGCAGATGGACTGATTAGTTAAAGGCTTTAAATGTCAAAACTTTTATTGTCCAGAACTTGTATGAATCCATATCAAGTCTGTGTAACGGACAGTAGGAAGGTCATCTCAGCTTTACACTAATACTCAGCCTTCTTTCCCATCATGAAGACAATGTAGATACATCCCCATGTTAAATCCACCCATATGTCCCATATTAAGTGCTCCCATATGTCCTCATTTCCACCCAAATCCACCTATTTGTCCCCGATTTGAATATCTAAGGGGAACTAAATATTAATACATAAGCAACATACCAATCTTTTCAGAATTATTATTTGTAAAAATGTTGAAAACCACTTCAGTTATATATTTTTTTAAGTTTTACCATCCATCCACTGCCTCGACCTCTGCAAGCTAATTTGTCTTCATATTAGAAGCAGTAGTAAACTTCTTTATATAATTCTATATTTATATATAATAAATAAATGTACATATACTATATAATTAATGATGCAGTCCAAAACTAAGTTTTTGTTCAATGCACTTACATTATTATTATTATTACAGTTTATTTCTTCCTGGTGCCTCATTGTTATCTTAATGCAAATTATATTTCTGTTTACATTTTCTCATGTTTTGATCTTTTATAAAAAGTTTTATTGCCTTTGCTGTGCAAGAAACTTCTCTAATTATTAACTGACCAACTGAACATGTTATCAGAAGACAGATCCAAATCGTTTACAGAAACATGAAAATAAAATAAAAAAAAAACATATAAAGAATACAATTAAATGTTTTCAGCTATTTTCAGGGAGAAATATTCAGAAGCTGAATCTTACAAGCATATTCATCTGGAAACATAAAAGTTGGATGTTATTAAGGTGATAATTAGTGGAACTGCAAATGTTTCAAAAACAATCAAAAGTTTATGATGAATGATGACATTCATGTAGCACCACATCACAGCTTCAATAAGTCCTGCTGATTGTTACAATGATAGTTTTATTACCATATGTATATGAAGGAGTGCATTCCTTAAATGGATTCATAGTTTTAGCCTGATTGCATTTTCACATCAGTCGTCAAAATACATTTAAAAAACTATTTGATATCCGATGGAGAGAGGCCAAGAGCCACTCTGAATGGCAGAATAAATAAAAGCAGTGATGATGCCAGCATCAACCGAAGACCCCGATCAATCATTAGCATATAACAAAGTGTGCTGGTGGGAGTTAGGTAAAAGAAGCAATAAACCTAATGGCAGTGATGTCTATTATCAATCATTTGCATGTGGAGGTGAGCAGATGAGCATGCGTAGGAGTGAAAAGTTTATGTGTGCATCGATTCAAAATGCTCCATCTGTAATTCTTCCTAGCAGATAATTCATCATCTGTGCTGTGGCGTTGGGGGCGTCTGCAGGGGTTTAGGACTAATATTTCAGCTCCCATTACAGTTGCAAAGCAGAAAGCTGAGTCTCTGGTTAAACCTTTGACCTGACCTGAGAAAAAGCAGCCTGACCCCATCCATCAATGTTCCAAGAGTGAGAAAATTAGGAGGGTAACAAAATTAGTTAGATTACAGAGAAGAGAAATTTCACCGTGATGTTCAGCTGGAAATGAAGGGCAAGAGAGGGTGACTTCATCTCTCTGGATACCGAAGCTGCGTGTAAATTTCTTTTCCAACATTGTGGTGGGAAACAGTTAATGAAAACACCATCTTATTGGAGTACATCCCCAATAAGGGATGTTTGTTTTAGAGGTGTTTTCACACCTAATACTCTGGTAGATTTGGTTTAGTTGGAAATGAACATTTGTTCCTTTTCAGTTGGTGTGCTTTTACACTGCACTGTCCAAAAACCTGCTTACCCTCTTGCCCATGGAGGCGCAGCACCAAGAACTGCAGAAGGAAACAACACAAAATACCTTTAAAAAAGACTGAGTTTAACTTCCGTCCTCTCAAAATGTAAATAAAAATCGAATGATGTCAGATGTTATCTTCTGTACAGATAGTTTGAAGAGGGTCAAACAAACGTCTAATGCTCAAGCTCAGTTTGAGCATTAGACAAGGCAGAGACCATGGAGAATGATGTTTTTCACATAGGCCCCTGCACTGCAGTTTACGTCCTGCTTTTGGATCGGTCTCTGGTCCGCTTGGCATTCACATACACATTGAACCTGCGCCAGAGTTCACTTTTTTGTGCCACATCAGCATTCGATTGTACATTCAAACCTCCCTGAACAAACCGGACAATTGAGGCAAATGGTAAACAGGGTTGGAACTGTTAAGAAATCTTTCATGATGTGAATACAAATCCCTGAAGAAAGGGAAGTATGTATTTAAATATGGATGAAATGTAATTAAATGAAACACAATAAATCTCTAAATTTCTGAATAATGTTTCTACACCAAACAGAACTAAGGCAAATCTTCAGAAAAGTGGGGTCCAACTCTATAAAAAAGGTGTACCTAATTTGTGGATGGTTGGTGTGTAGGCTGACTGTCCCTGTCCTATATTTTACCAGTTCACAGTTCACAAAGAAAGAAAGAACTGAATACACCCTGCCTGTATTGTAAACACCCCAAATCCAAACTCAATAATAGTTCATATTCAACTCTACACTTAAACCATTGGCTGTTATATGGTTATATAAAGACACATCACATCAAACAGTCTCTTGATTCTTTAACAGAACCCAGCCTGTCTCCACTAAAACCTATTTGTACAACAGTTAATTCATTTTGTAGCACACAAACACATATAAACACAAGCTAAGAAAGAAAATATAAACCGAGGCTCCCTAACAGTGATTTTCATTAGCAGTTGCTGGTTAGAGCTGCAAACCAATTTAAACTGCAGGCTGGCAGAGAGGCAAGCAATGTGTTTTTATTTCTACTTAATCAGTTCGATTGGATCTTTTTATTAGTCCAATACTTTGTGTCAGGAGAGAAAAGAAGAACTGTAGGTTATTAGAGTTTCTCAAACCAAAGCTATAGGTTTCTGCAGGGATGTTGGTGGGGTGGTTGCCAGTCCAGAGGAACATGAAATGTTGAACATCTATTTTGTGTGACTAAATACAAATAATTCTGGGCGTTTGACATCGTGTGCTGTAAATGTGAGAATGCAAATTAAAGTTGAAAGTATGGCATTTAAGTAGAATCATGCAATGGTGAGTTAGTCATCTTAAACAATGTATTAAAACCATTGGCAACAACAGTGGGTGGCACAAAATAACCTGTCCTTGAGCATGACAGGCCATTAGGTTGTCGGGTACAGACTTTTGAGGCTCTACATGGACGTCCCAAAGCTCTTCCCAAAGGTCTTCTATGGGACTCAAGTCTGGAGAAGTGCAGACCACTTTACACAATGTACCTCAGCCTCCAGCAGTCTTTCCCTTATGATGCAAGGGAACTAACTTCAATGAGCTGAAGTTAGGCCTGTGTTGTTCATGCAGGAGTACACAAATTATCTAAAGTTTGTTATTCTAGTAGTATGGGCTTGTCACTATACCATTCACAAAGTACCCTCACTTTAGCACTACTACCACCAAACGTTTTTCTCATGGCAACAGTGACTGATGCATAGCGCTCTCCATGACATCCCCAGTACCACTGACCTCCATCATTTCTGCTCAGCATGAACTGACTTTCTTCGGAATAGCATTGAGGCCCACTTCCTTTGTCGAGGACCAGTGGGCCCCAACAGTGATAACGAGAGTTTTATTTTTTGCTTTGCCATCAGATCCATTGCTCCTAAAACCTTATGCAGCATATGGGCAAGAATATTTAACAAGCCAGTTCTGTCATGGCTTTGTGGAGTCAGACTTTCTCAATTTTCACTTTAGCACCATGGTTCAACAGATGCAACCCCTGAGGTCATAATCCCACAGTCTCACACCAATGTTATTCCTACTGTTTTTTCTAGATTACAGTCCTGGACAGGTTTCTGTTAATTACTTTCAATATATATTCATATTGTATAAAAAGGTATTTAGCTGTTCCCTCTGATTAAACACAATGCATGACAACAAACAATAAATTTCCAACTCATCTACTTGAAATCAGGACTGGTATCCCTCCATCCCTCCCACTTATCACACTGCCTCTGTATTCGTGTCAGGACCAATATTTGACAGCTTGTCAAGAATGAGTTCAGTCGGCGATGGGGCATCACATCTGTCAGAGGTCAACATTGACAGTAGTATCTCTTTGATAGTGCATGCTTGATCCACATATCAAATAATAAGATCTGTTTTCTGGCCAATAGAATCATTTGTTTTATCCGTCTTAATTGTAAACCAAGACATCCTGGACATTGTCCTCTGGTATGATTCCTGGTGGTTTAGTTTGGTTGTATGTAGTATCATTAAGAATTGAACAAGTCAGTTTCAGGTCAGTCTGTTTAAACTGACTGAGCTAAATCCATCTTTAAATATTTGTTGTCTGAAAGCAGACAAGCAGCTAATTTCTGAAAAAATTACAACTATCTAGACATGAAAGACTGAACACAAGGACTGGTATGATAGCTTTTGGTTTAGCAATACACTGTTAAGCCTATTCCCTGCAGAAGAGGAGACGTTTCAGGAGGGTTGTTTAAAACCCCCGGACCAGAGCAAAACTGCAACTTTTCACCTGCAACCTCGGAGACTAACTGGAGCTTTGGATCCAAAACAGAATGAACCTTTTTCTTTCATATCAGTAGGTTTCATCAGAAGTCTGAAGAAAGAGCCTCATGCAGGTCCTAAGTCAGAGCTTGTGCAACTTTTTTTGCACAAAATACAAAAACATTTAAAAATAGTCCATTAAATGTTATGTGCGGTGGCGGTGGCCGGGGTGGCACTTGCCACCCCCAACAGAGCCCTAGCCACCCCTACTGCCACCCCACTGGAAATGGGTCATTTTAAAATATAATACTTATGAGATCGGCAAAGATTTGCCAGGAAAACTGTAATTTCCGACTGTCCCTGAAGGCAGCCCGATGCCAGACGCTGTTCATTGGTTAAGCTGACATGTTGGTTGATCCAAAACACATCCGCGGCTTTAGAGTACACGTCCAGGAGTTTTGCAGGTATTTACGTTTCACCGCTCAGCGGTAACCGCTGTGTTACCTTCCTAATGAGAGGCGGCTCATGTCATACATTTCTAAAAAAGAAAAAAAAATGGTTGTGCACCGCTCCGTAGTGCCTCGTTTATTATATTAGCCATGCTAGTGCTGATAGATCGTGTTTTAGACAGATTCTTTTAACATATGTTTTAGTGCACATGCTGCCTTGTAATGTTTTATATCTCCCAGTATGGAAGTAAATATGTGCCATCGGAGTTGAATAAAAAATGCCTCTGAAATTTCAACGTAAAAAAATTCAGTGTCATTATTTGTAGGTGAAAAAAAATTCAGTGATAAAAAATTCGCTGTAAAAAATTCAACGCGTCTAAAAATTCGCTGTTAAAAAATTCAGTGTCATTATTTGTAGGTAAAAAAAATTCATGATAAAAAATTCGCTGTAAAAAATTCAACGTCTAAAAATTCGCTGTTAAAAAATTCAGCGTCTAAAAATTCGCTGTAAAAAATTCAACGTCTAAAAATTCGCTGTCTCAAATTCAACGTCTAAAAATTCGCTGTTAAAAAATGGCAAGGTTACTTCAGGTCACAGACATGCGCAATGGACGTCAGATTTCAACACCCAGCCAATCACAAGACGCCACGTCATGTAGAGGAAACACCAGCATCGCCGAGGCTGGCGACTATGGAGGCGAACGCTAACCCAACGGTGAGTTTAATGCTTTCATATTTCTGTAGTATATTTCATTTTGCGCCTGAAGTTTGATACATTATCTTAAAGCTCGATTTAAAGCACGGGTTTGGTTTGGTCCGTTGTTAATCTTACAGCATGTAGCGCTGGCATATAACTTCTCGCTACCTGCTAGCATCCAGCCCCTCTCCGCTGCCCCCACACCCAGTTTCCTCCGTTTTATTTAAAAAAGAAATAAACTTGGATCTTTAAAGAGAACTGATGGGTGGCGACTTTCTGGGTTGTTTGTATGTTGTCTTGGGTGAAAACTAAGAAGTGACTGAAACAATACCTGGGCCATTTACATTCTATTCTTCAGGCTGTGATGGTGAGTGTGGTTGAAAGCTGGTGCTAATGTCACAGGTGTCAAAGTCCAGTCCTCGAGGGCCGCTGTCATGCAGTTTTTTAGATGTGTCACACTACAAAACGCTGGAATGAAATGGTTTAATTACCTCCTCCTTGTGTAGATCAGATCTCCAGAGCTCTGCTAATGACCTAATTATTCTATTCAGATGTGGTGCAGCAGAGGCTCATCTAAAAGCTGCAGGGCCGTGGCCTCCAGGACTGGACTTTGACCCCAGGCTTATGTATGTCCATTTAGGACACAATGATGGTCACAAGCATTGACTACACAGAAATTGTCTTCCAAAGGAATTTGGCATGTTTTAACGCTTACTTTGTATTAAATACGTTTTTAAAAAATTAACTATATATACATTTTTTACCCTGACCTTACTTTGGTATTTGTTTTTGATGCACTCAATCTTCAATTACTACATGAAATTTAAACTTTTTCCTGTAACTACATTAACTTATTTTTTTTTTTTTACAATATTACAATGCGATGCTTTCAAAGGCCATTCCTCGCTGTGCAGACCATCTCCTCCAAAAACCTGCAACGGAGAACCCTTTGCTGTTGAAGATGGACTTGAGTCAGCCCTGCAGAAAAAAGACATGGCTCTGCATACTCATATAATCATATATATTATTTGTACTCTAAGTCCTCTAGTTTTGTCAAAATCATATATCTGATTTTGATAAAACTGGAGGAATTAGAGTAACAATGTTCAGAGTAGATACTTCATTTGTCAGAGTTCATACTGTTTGTAGAGGCAGTTTTAAATATGAAACTGAAATTGTTTTTATGCAAAATTTTATTGAATGCACTTACATGAGTTCATCTATGCTTGAATTATTACAAAATAAATGACCTAAGACAAACTAACTTTCTGATTCTTATGATGCCAGAAATTTAAAGTCCTACAACAATGGACAAATGTACCTATTAGCTTCATTTTGAGTAAAGAAAAAAACAATCAAATTATACATTTTAAACACTTTAGTTCTTTTACTACTATAAAAGCACTAAAATTCACATTTATGGTAACATAATCAGCATTTTGCTTTACATTTCATAAATGCTGAAGACTTCCGCTCTTCAAAATAAGTCATGCTTTGAATTTAATTACAGACAAAATCATGATTATGATTAGTTACCTATATACAGTCAGATGTTAAGCACAATTTACACAATTATACACAGAATTTAACTTGATTGTACATAATTACAAAAAAGGTAACGTGAAAAATAATTAAATTCAAAGCATGATTCATTTTGAAGAGAGGAAGTCTTTTATTTTTTAAGAAAACTTTCACATAGTAAAAAAACTGCTGGCAAAACCGAACTGCAGCAATATAAATGTCCCATCCAGAAAACAGTGATGTAGCTTTTGGGTTTACTGCATTTTTTAAGGCTGCCATTTGTTCATCAGTTAGTTGCAAATTAGAGTTTGGTTCTGTGACGTTTGACTCGTGACCAGGAAACCCGCTGTCCTCCCATTCAATTTCTGGAATCTGTACATCCTGGAAAAAATACAAAGACTTGATTATTATTACAATATTAATGACAAATTTTAGCATAGCTCAAACATTCTTTGAAACAGTATTTTGGATGATGTTATAATGACAATAAATTTATTACTTCGTTCATAAATGAATTCTTCTGTATTTTATGAAAAGGATGACAATCTTACTGTGCTCTTCTCCCATTAAAATTGTAGAAACTATATCAAACACAAGTAAATACAGTTTGGTAGGTAGCTGGTATTTTTTTATTATGTCGTAAATGACAATAAATTTATTAATTCATTCATAAATGAAGTCACATTAACAATACAGTAGCTGAACAAAATGGGGTTGTGGTTATAGTTAATGTCAGAAGTGTTCACAGCCCCCTCCTTGAAGCACACAAGGCAGCCATATTAACTTATTACATTAGTTAATATGAAACAACTAATGTTGCTTTCATTCATTCTCATTGATACGGTTCAGCCTGGGATGTGCGTCTTCCGTCTGAAGCCTGTATCTTTGCTAGGACATGGTGGAGAGCGGCAGCATCTCCTGAAAATTCTGTACGTTACTAAGACTACCTGTCTCAGTCTCACCCAAGACAACATACAAACAACCCAGAAAGTCGCCACCCATCAGTTCTCTTTAAAGATCCAAGTTTATTTCTTTTTTTAAATAAAACGGGGGAAACTGGGTGTGGGGCAGCGGAGAGGGGCTGGATGCTAGCAGGTAGCGAGAAGTTATATGCCAGCGCTACATGCTGTAAGATTAACAACGGACCAAACCAAACCCGTGTTTTAAATCGAGCTTTAAGATAATGTATCAAACTTCAGGCGCAAAATGAAATATACTACAGAAATATGAAGGCATAAACTCACCGTTGGGTTAGCGTTCGCCTCCATAGTCGCCAGCCTCGGCGATGCTGGTGTTTCCTCTACATGACGTGGCGTCTTGTGATTGGCTGGGTGTTGAAATCTGACGTCCATTGCGCATGTCTGTGACCTGAAGTAACCTTGCCATTTTTTTAACAGCGAATTTTTTAGACGTTGAATTTGAGACAGTGAATTTTTTAGACGTTGAATTTTTTACAGCGAATTTTTAGACGTTGAATTTTTTTAACAGCGAATTTTTAGACGTTGAATTTTTTACAGCGAATTTTTTATCACTGAATTTTTTTTCACCTACAAATAATGACACTGAATTTTTTTACGTTGAAATTTCAGAGGCATTTTTTATTCAACTCCGATGGCACATATTTACTTCCATATCCCAGCTCTTGCTTGAAATGTGTGTGGTAAGAATATATAAAAAGCCATTGTTAAGTTTTATAATGACTATTTTAACTATTATTTAAACTATAGTTTTTAGTTTTCCGTAGCCAGCTAAAATAGTACTAAATTAAAAATAGATTAATTAAAATTAATTAATATAACTAGTTAGGTTATAATTCAAAGCTTTCATATGACATAGCCTACTTACATTTCTGGCAAGCAGTCATGGAGTCTAAATACCAGGCTGTCTTATTTTGTGTAGAGCCCAAATGAAGAGAAAAGGGAATATCTCCCAGTTCTTTTTAAAGAGGCAGAAACCAGGGCCAGGCCAGGACCAGACAGAACCCTGCAGCAGTGACCAACCTGGAGAAGCCAGGCAGGAGACTCCAGGCCCAAGTGCATCACCAGCAGGTTAGAGGCTGTGACAGAGAGTTATTAAGTAGTAAAATCCAATAAGCCTAATTCTAAAGGTTAGCATGATGCTTTTTGCATTTTTTATTGTGTCTGTTTATGCATTTCACAATTAAGTTCCAGAGAGAGATGAGGGTGATATAGATTCAGAGTCAGACTCTGGGGAGGAAGACAGTGAAGCTGATCAAAAACCACCTCAGAACAACTGTGGCTGATGACAGGTTAAGTCATCTTGGCATTCTCAGTGTTGAGTCAAGGAAGGCACATACCCTCAACATGGATGACTTTGTAAAACATTTTGCTTTTTCCCACCAAAATCAGAGAATTATGCTCTCTTGAGTGAATCCTGGCTTTGAGTTTGCAGTATGTTGTTCCCATTCAAAGCTTATTTGACCATAGCAGTGTTTCTCAAACCTTTATAAATACCACCAGGGTAATGCTGGTCACCTCTGGTGGTATTGTCTTGCAGTTTACTATTTGGAGTCAGTTTTATTTATTTATTTTTGAGAATTTGTTTTTGGTCATATTCTGGGCTCTGAGTTTACATTTATGTTCACTGTTCCATAGTGCCGTTTAACGTCTTGTTTGATCATGGCAAATCTTTGTTAAATAAACCATTTTAATTTGAATGTGTGTGAGAAAATATTTGTTTCCTTTCGTTCATCATTTGTATATGGACCCCTCTGATAAAGCCTTGTTCACCCTTTGGCCACCCCTTGAAAAAAAGTCTAGCTCCGCCACTGGTTATGTGTGACACAGGAATTAGTTTGAACACATACACAAATGTCAATACTTTATGGAAAGGCTTTTTGGTAATATCAGCTTCATAACGTCTCTTAAATAGAGCAAGTTGCCTGCACTGCTCAGGTGTGAAGTGACCCATTTTTTCATATAGGCTAAATTGTTTAAAACATAGATTCCCCCTGAGGTCCTTCTTTGAATCTTCAGTTCTTTCAATACATTTTCAATTTGATGTGACTGAGGAGGTCATTTTATAATGTGTCTACTTACAGAAATTCAAACAATATATATAAAATAACAATAGAACAGTCTCCTGTCTGAACTGGAGGCTGCACATTTGGAAACAGTCAGTATCCCGTCTTAGCTTGCATGGAAGTTCAAACCATGAATCAAATTTTATCCATTTACATTGAATTATGAATTGAATTTTTAATTTTTGTCACGGCTATGGACCGCACCATCAGTGGTCTTGAAACCAGGTTTCACACTACTGCAGGAATAGTTGATGAGTTCCCTGCTGTTTTAAAAGTTGGGCAGATTAGGATGTAGGCCCTTCTGTGTGCCAGCCAGTTATGAAGGAAGAAATATACCAGAGGTTTCACCTCCAAGGAAAAATGAGACACGCCACCTGAACATGACATATGCTACCACTTTTCCTGCTAACCAGTCTCCTAAACATATTACACAACATGCAACTATGAGACATTTTGGAGAAGTGTGAATTATTTTATGTAGATTTTGTATGTTCTCTGTGACTGTGTGGAGAGAGCTTTCAGTAAACAAAACCTCATAAACTATTTAAAGTCCACTACAAATCAAGGCAGGTTGTGCAGTCCTCCCATGTTGTCCATTGAAAGCCAGCGGACTAGAAAGCAAAACTGTGAAGACTTGATCAATAAGAAGGCTCAGTACTGGTGAGTCAGGCAGAGCAAGATGGCTCCCTCAGTGCAGATTGTTCTGAACAGTGTCCATTGATGATGAAGTGTAGAATTGGAGTATTTATTTAGAACACCTGTTATGGCATGCTATGCATCAGTGATGTATCTATTTAGGAGAGGAAGCAAATATGGAACTAATGCAACATTTTCATCTTGTTTGATGTCATTCTGAGAAATAATGTAGACCTGACTATTAAAACACTGTCTGCTTCCAGCTGGGACCATTGAGGCCATTGTTGACCCCATCCCAATTTCCTTCATGCTTCTAATAAGAGTCCAGAGAGGAATCAGCCCACTTCTGACTCCTTTATCAGATTGAACTTTAACAACACAGTCACCACATAAATGTTTTTTTTTTTTTAAGTTTATTTCTTGGCTTGTGAAAAAAGTAATTTCTCATAGTAACAGCAACAACAACTAAAAGACGATGGGGAGAGTTTTCCTGTATTCTTAAGAAAACTGGCTCTGAGTGAAGAGACAGAGAGAAAAGTAAAGAGAGAAAGGGGAGGAGACAGGTGGAGAGAGACTGCCTCTGAATATGACTTTATTGGTGAGTCCAATCACACATGCAGCTCAGTGAGCGCAGCGAGGATAGATAAGCGTCTTCATCTGCTGGGATCACATTAGAGCGAAAAGACCTTCTGTCTCACATAACAGAGGCCAGGCAGCACACACACCACCTATTTCCTTAACAGAGGCGTCAGATGTTCCCCTCTGCGGCTCAAAAGCATCCACTTCTCCCTCCTTAAGAAAGGCGACACAAACTCAACGCGATGTCGTGCTGCTTCTCCCGCTTCTGTTTTTTTTTTTTTTATATATATATATTTTCATTTTATTTATAACTGTAATATTGCACCTCGACAGCTTCTACGGAGCCTTGTTGAAGATAGTTATGTTATAAAGCGTCCGACACTGACCTGCTCATTTTCAAACACATGGAGGAAAATCTGATCAAAGTCTGACAACTCTTTAACAGTAGATAGGTTATTAATACATTCATACCGTACGAGTTATTGTAGTTTTTTTATGAGTGTATAAAAACTACTCTCTCTGTTTTTATATATATATATATATATATATATATATATATATATATATATATATATATATATATATATATATATATATATATATATTCAATTGAGAACTCATAAAAAATGTCTAAATAGTCAATAATAACGATAAAAAAAGAATAAGCAGTTCTCAGTTCTTCGTCTTAGTCTGAGTATCAAATTCCTCCCGCTGCACCGTTCCTCTCTCTTCTCTGTCCGTGTGCGTATACGTGCGTGCGCGCGCGCGCGCGTGTGTGTGTGTTAGCACAGACACAGAAACACACACACCCGTAACCGCTCATCGACATACCGACACACGCTGTATCACTGTGTAGCTCCTCATTGGCGAGCTGGTGCAGCTGACTGACTGACCGACAGTCTGCTCCAGGCTCCTCCAGGGCTCCCCGCTCCCACACCGGCACTGAGCTGCCAGCAGGCACCGCAGGGAGGAAGGTCCGGGGACGGGATGCTTTTTACGGCGGGGGCTCCGGCGGCGGCAACCGCTTAGATCACGAGTCTCCTGCCCCGGCGGTCCAACACCTCTGTTAGGCTTTCTCCGGTGAAATTATGACTTCTCTCATTTGTTGAGTTCGGGAGGAAAGGAGAGGCTGCAAACAGCGCGCCGGACACCAGGACTATGATCTGTGGCAGGATGGCTTGTTTTGATGAATAGAGCTAAAAGGAGAAGCGAAGAAAAAGCAAAAGAAGAAAACCAGAAATCAATTGTGATAAGAAAAAGAAGAATGTTTTCAGGACTTATTTGATGTTCTTACACACTCAGTAATTTCTGCTATCTCTTTGTTGATTGAGTTGTGACTTCAGTCACTGGGTCCAGGGTCTGAATTCTGCTTCAAAGTTTTATCCGAGGTTCGCCGAGAAGAAAGAAGATTTCTGTTAAGGTCTGTGTTTGAATTTCACTACTCAGTCGAATACCCAGTCCTCCCAGTGACTCCAGTAATCAGTGGCAACCGGAGGTGAGGAAGGAGCGCACCGGAGACAGCCAGGACCATGATCAGGATCTTCCCGGATTTCAGCGTCCAGGTGACGACTTCGGCGACCGGAGGAGTCGGGTCTGGAGGTGGAGGAGGGGGAGCCGGAGGGATGGTGACTGGACCCCCTGTAGGTCGGGTGCCGGTTCCGGTACCAGGAGCCACTAACGGGACCCCACAGGGTGTCCAGGGAATTTCCGCATACCAGCAAAGGTTAGTGGGGATTTAGCAGGACTTTTGATCTGTAGCATTAGTTGTGAGCACAGAAACATATTGTTTCCTAAAATGAAACAAAATGAAAAGAGTGAAAATAGTGAATGAAAATTTGAAAATGATGTTTATTGGATTTTATGTTCAATCTGTGTTTTGTGAATCGACTGACCGCTGGGCATCTCTAACTCAATGGATGTGGAAAAAGGTTTTCATGAAAACATGACTATAATTTAATATCTCCACCTGAACATTAGGAAATTACAGATAATTTTAGAATTTTTGGACTTTTGGTGAAAAACTATTTGTTTTCTAAAAACTGAAAATCAAAGAGAATATTTTCACCTGTTTGGTGTATTTTCCCCTTAAAATTGTTAATGGAGCAAAATGAAAAAGGTGAGAAAAAAATTTACAAATATATTTAGGATATTCAAAAGCTGCTAAAAATATATAATTTTCTTTAGAGATTTGCTTTTCAAAAATGGGAATTTAATATCTGCATGTGCCAAACCAGACAGATGAACAGGCAGCAGAGCTGATTTAGTGCACATTCACTGGGTAAGGCTGCCTGAATACACACATAGAATAAGTCAGTGAGAAAGGATGGATGACTTCCTAAAATACAAGACAATTGAAACGGAGACATGAATGTTGTCAAGGAAAATATTGTAATAATTCAACATTTATCTTTTATTTCCTCTTTGAATCAGAATTATAACCTCTCTGTTCTTTTTTCTCTGGATGCAAAACAAGACAAAACAAATCTCCAACATACATTATTACCCCCAAACCTGTCCGTGTCACTACGGGTGAGCTATGGAAAGCAAATATGGCATAAATCACAGCAGGGAACTCTGTGAGTGCAATGAGACGGTCTCAGCCGTCTTATCTACAAACAACAGGCAAAGAAGCTGTTATGTTTGCACTTCAAGTGTCTAAGAACACATGGTGTATTTTCTGTGTTCAGTTTTCGAGAGGGTTGTGCCCATATTTATGTGGGATTTAACTTTATTGACTTGTGGCTGCCGATGGCCTTTCATGGAAGCTTTAAAGATCTTGATGACCCCCTTAATTGTGTAAAGAAGCTTGTCTAATTGTTGGGTTTTGTGTAAAATGTTTTAGTGATTTCCACGAGGTTTCCACCAGGAGCAGAATAGTTTTCTCTTGTCTTTATCGCCTCGTCGTCAAGCTGGCCTTTTTACTTTTCTCTATTCGTATTTCCTTCAACAAACAGCTGGGAGCTAATATGTTTACACATTATGCTCCATTATCCACGTCTCCTTTGTTCGAGAGCTACCAGTAACCAGAGTAGATGTCTACTGATTAAAGATGAAAAACCCTCAAACTTTTAAGTTTTAAAAGTTAGAAATCTTAAAACTTTTAAGTTTTATTTTATTTAAATCCTGTCATCCAGGATTTAAATAATCAGACCCTGGTTCAGGAAAAGCTCTAGTGCCAAAACTGAGACTGGACTGTTTTATAATCAGAACAGTTTGCTTAAATTTTGCTCCAATATATCCAGATAAATAGGAAAACAGTGAAAGAACTGGGGCTAGTTCAGCTTTAACTACATCTAAATTTATGAATTTTGCAGTTCAGTGAAACAATCAACCAACTTTTATGTTTCTAAGTTTCGCAGTGGCTGGCAAAATGACGAATGGAGGACGTTGGAAGAATCTGTTGACGGCTTTTTTTTAGAATTACACAGTGTTTTGTTGATCGACGTGTGAGGGGCCGGGGCGTAGGGGGTCGGCTCCCATCGGCGGCCAAATGGAGCCCACTCTTCTCCCTCTATAGTCTGCGTTTTTCCACTATTGCAGCACCTGTAACTCTGTGTTTGCTAGCATGGCTCTGACCTTGACAGGTCATTGGTGCGGGGAAAGGGGAGGGAGGCTGGGCTTCCAGGGGCTCCAGCCTTGGGGTTAATCACACAGCACACCAAATAGGTTCTGATGAATTATACATCAAAAATGGTGCAATTCAAATGAATGTGGAGGGAAACGGATATAAATATGAAGCAGGTGGGAGTCTGTGTTGGAAGATAATGAACTATTTCTGATTTGAAATATGTGAGCTTAGGGAAGAATATAATTCAGTGATCTAAAACACAGGAAGTCCATGTTCAGACTTCCATGTGTCTTGGACTGTCCTCATCTAAAATATCTTTATCTACAAGTACATCACTAAGGCAGCAGAATAAAGTTTGGTTTTTAAATAGGTGGACTTTGGCTCCGGTGAGCCAAAGTCCACTTTGTTATTTCACTACAAAGTGAAGCAGGTGTAAAGGAGTGAAGGGTGTGTGTTAAAGTTTGGAGACTCAAGTAATAACTGAATTTATCCCCCATCAGACCTTCACCATGTTTTTATTTAATTATGTTTTTGGAGGGTAAAATAGTTAAAATAAGGATAATGATAACACTACCAACTCGAAAGGAATGCAGGAGAAAATAAAATGATCAATTGATTTAAACACACACAGACACACGCGCGCGCACACACACAGAGACACGCAAGCTGAGTCCAGATGTTACAGTGTGGCGTTGTTGCGCCTGGGCTGGAGAAAATACTAGCGATGTGGGGTGTCCCTTTTCCCCATCAGCAGCCAGAGGAGGGAAAAGTATTCCAGAAAAACCACAAGGACTTTGACTGGAGAGAAGCTCTGCCTCGGGGATTCTACGGAAACAGACGCTGCGGAAGAGGCGAGATTGGGGAGATTTGACGCTCCTGTTTGCCTTTCATTTTTTCTACTCCGGAGCGCATGCTTGAAATTCCTGTGAAGTGCCAAAGAAACAACGCGTGGACGTGGAGGGACGGACTGAGAGACGGACAGAAAGAGCCAGGACAGAGGCATCCACCGCGCTCCCCTTCCTCACGCCGCTTGGCATGCTCGTGCGGCCGCATCGTTTCCCCCACTAGCAGTTGTTTCCACGATCTTGAGCGCCCAGCCGAGGAAAAAACACGCGCACAGGGAGCACGCACGCGCAGATCTCCTACGTTCACACTTCCACACACAGACATGGCTTTTGTCTTAACACGCCGACCATGACGCATTGCTGTCAGGGCGCCGCACCGCGCCGCGGCTCCGTGTCCACATAGACAGCTGAGGAGGGGAAACGAAGGAGGAGGGAAAGTAAGAGATCCAATTAATTGTTACAGGAAGATGGCGCCCACAAAGCCCAGCATCCAGCAGGACCCAACACGGAAAGAACGGTAACACAGCTCTGAATTAGTGCGTTTTTTCCTCGCTGCATGCTGAAGCTGCACAGACTCGGGCGGTTTGCAGGCTGCTCCGTGTCCGCTTTGAGGGGGGGGCGGGAGGTTTTTTTTTTGGGGTTGAATTCTACCCTTCCCAGAGGAGAGCTGGGGCGTGCGTGCTGGCGCGCGCCTCAGACTGGCAGGCATGCGGCTGGTTACAGGTCGGAAACACATGACTGCTGTTGCTGCTACTGCCTTCCTCTCGCGTTTCTCTTCTGCAAGTGTGTGTGCACCTGTGTGTGCTCTGTGCTGCTGCTGCTTGAGCATCATGGGAAACGATGTATTAATCGATGACAAATGTATATGTTTGTGTGTTTGTGTGTGATACAGTTATTAATGCGCAACAATGCGTCCCTCAGTTTAATTAGATTATTATGTGGAGGAATTCTTCCCATAAGACTGTATGGCGATTGGAACTTCACGTGAAAACAGGCAGACCTCGAAATGACCTCAAAGGTGGTCACTGAGACTGAGCCAGTCTCAGTGACTGGGATTTCTGAGTCAAAACCTTATTATTATTATTATTTTCATTGTATTTTATATTAACAGTTATCAACCTTTAAACTCATCTCCTGAGTGTTTTTTTTTTTTTTTTTAATAAAAACCTGTGATTTCAGGGTGTGTTGATTGCTGTGTAAAATGCAAAATTTTCACCTGTTGATTCAGGAATGAGAAGCTGTCTCAAAAGGCTTTTGATCTAACATGTGATGGGTGTGACAGCAGCGATGTATAACAGCAGGATGTCAGCAGTGCTGAAGACATGACAATAGATGTTCTTAGACGGCAGGGAAACCTGGTTGATCATAAAGCTGCTTTACCAAGGGATGATGCTTCAGCATCCAGCCAGAATTCAAACTCTGGTTGGTCCAGATGTTGAAGTCCCTCTCAACTCAACCGTCTTCATCACTTTAAACCCCAAATTGTTGATCCTCCTGGAATGTTTTTTATACAAGCCAATTCTTTTAGGATGGAGGGCGTCTTTGTCATCAGTGATGGGAATTTCTACTCTTTTCAGAGAGCCAGTTCTTGTATCTCGGCTTCCAAACGGTCCTTAATTTATCATCCTCTGCCGCCTCATAAACCCTGCTTTATTTTTCCAATACCTATAATTTGGCTAATAGGAATGTTTTATATAATGAATCCTTTTGCATTCAATGTTCCCTGTATGAGAAATCTTAAACTTCTTTAATTTCATGTATTTATTCTGTTGCACACATTTTTACCTTTGTATATTTTGATCAAAATGTGTTTTTTTTTTTTATCAAAAACAAATAAACAAACCACTGCAAAAAATATACAGAACAGACCCATAATAATAATAATAATAATGAATTATTATTAAATATACTTAATCTTCATCCAGATGCTTCTTCTGTTACTGATGTCACTTATATTTAGGATTTTTGTCTATTACTGAGGGATGGACTCACCTGAGTGGCTGACCTCATCTTTGTTTTTACATAATGGCATGATCCTATTTTCTCACTCGTGATTGGCCACAAGGCTGCCATGCTAATCAAAACGAAGTTCCAACATGACTCCGGACTCCACCCAGCAGACCCACTGAAAGAGTGAGAGCTGAGCAGCTAAAGGGAAAGAAGGTCTCTTTCTTTTTCCTTCACCTTCTGGGTGGCTCAATGTCATGGTTTGCTCACTGTGCTGCTGTGTTTGCAGTCTCACCCTCATAATGAGGAATGGCTCTCAGTGAGGAGCTGGATCCCATCGTTCACTTCTATGTGCCGAAATGTTTGTGACTGACCCATCACTACTTGCTGTCACCCTAATCTTTAGCTCTCTCCACAGATTCAAGTTGAGATATTTTGCGCTGCTCCAAAACATCAAAATTTGTAGTCAGAACAAAAGTGTTGGTAGCCTAGTAAAAACCAGTCCTCTGTTTGCTCCATGCAGTGGCTGTGACCCTCAGCTTCCTCTGCTGCCTTTGTTAAATACTGTCAGAATTCCGGGTTGTTTTGAGTTTTTGGTGTTTGCATTTTAATCATTTACTTTTTTGAGTTCTGCTTTAGTTACTATTTGCTTTTATTTAGATTATTCTTCTCTAGTTGTTTGTTTACTTATGTCCAGGCAGTATTTATTTCTATGGATTGCTCAGGTTTTCTGTTCCTTCCCATTCTCTGTTTCGGTTTGTTTCTTCACCTCTCCTCAGCTTTCCAGTTTGTCCCTGTCTCGGCTGTTGGTCATTTCCTCATTTGTCCCTACCTGCTCCTTCCCCACATTACGGTGGCCCTGAGGTGCAAAACACTACAACATTAACAAAAACACAACAACATTAACGAAAAACACAACAACATTAACAAAAACACGACAACATTAACAAAAACACAACAACATTAACAAAAAACACAACAACATTAACAAAAACACAACAACATTAACAAAAACACAACAACATTAACGAAAACACAACAACATTAACAAAAACACAACAACATTAACGAAAACACAACGGAAGAGGTAGGTCCCAGTGGGAGACCTAAGAAGTCGCTGATTGGACGACAGGGCGTTTCACTTTTGAACCGGAAGTTATTCTGGCTTTAATTTGATCGTTAAAAACATGAACGTTCTCAGTGATCCAAACCTCAGTACAGCTATTCGGGAATATTTTGAGTCAGGACAAGTGTAGAGGGGTGAAAAATAAGTTACCAGAAAATAAAGAGAATATGTAAGAAAATAGACACCCCAAACACAATTTTTTATTTTGTATCTTTTAATTTCTTGTAACAAATTAAGTGTTGTTTCAGTTTGTCCACGCAATTCTCCACATGACCACTAGGGGCGCATTGCATTGGTGGCATAGAAAAGAGCGAGCTCACAAAAAGAATTAATCTTCCGTTGGATGTTAACGAGAACTCAACGTGTGTGTCTCATCTTTCCTGTGTCACAGCAACACACGTTGGAGGAAGATCCTTTATATTACATTACTGTGCCACCCAAGGTTGCAGGGTAACACATACATACGAGGTGATACTGGACAGGCTACAGATCAACCACGAAGTGTCGGTTAGCATGCGTTCACTAAGACTCATTCCAGAATAACTTCCGGTTGAAAAGAGAAACGACCTGTCGTCCAATCAGCGACTTCTTAGGTCTCCCACTGGGACCTACCTCTTCCGTTGTGTTTTCGTTAATGTTGTTGTGTTTTCGTTAATGTTGTTGTGTTTTTGTTAATGTTGTTGTGTTTTCGTTAATGTTGTTGTGTTTTTGTTAATGTTGTTGTGTTTTTGTTAATGTTGTTGTGTTTTTGTTAATGTTGTTGTGTTTTCGTTAATGTTGTTGTGTTTTCCTTAATGTTGTTGTGTTTTTGTTAATGTTGTAGTGTTTTCCTTAATGTTGTAGTGTTTTGCACCTCAGGGCCACCGTACCACATGCATCTGTTTACCTGTAATTAATTTCTCCCAGTTCTTTGTCCTCTCCACTCCTTCCGGTGTATAAGTCCATGTTCTTTTGTTCTCCACTGGTTCCTTCTGTTGCACACAATCCATGATCGCCTCCATGCTCCTTCCTGATTTGACTTTTTGTAACTTTGTCTTTGTTTTTTGTGATTATAGCTCAATTTTTATTTAACCATCTGCCTCATATTGCCTGCATTTAGGTGCAATAAAATCAGCATTATGCCAGATACAACTTGAAAAAACATACATTTTAATGCACAAGCAATATGATTTGAGTTTGAGTACAATTGACTGTACTGCACCCATGTTGAGCATTTGATTCAACTAAATCATCTCATACAAATTCTTAACCTCAAATAGAGGTTCCTATTAAACCTCGAAACATTGATAATAAATGTTTTATTAGGTCCCTTTACATTTATGTCTAATATCGTGAATTGTTTAACTTATTTCAATAAGGGCCTTCATCATTTATTGTAATTTAGTTTGAAATATCTGAGTATGTTTGTGATGTTTTGTTTATGTTTCATTGCAAAACTCGTAGGTTAGCTAGAGTCTTTTGTGTTGAGTCATTTATTAGCCAGTGTGTTCAGACACATTCAGACACATTTGCAGCTGAGGTTGGGTCAGTTCTCCTCTCAGACTGGCAGACTTTACACTATCTGAAATGTAGTGACTGGCCTACCTGACTGATCATCACAACTGTAGATTTTTTTCTGACTGCGAATCAGGGGTAAAAATCAGTCAAAAAAATAAATTTTAAAATTCTCCTTAAAACTTTTAAACACCATTAGAGCGTCATGAATTGAAGCAAAGCAAAAATTCTTTCAAACAGAGCTGTTGATGGTATAATGAATCCTGGAAAATTCACAAAAAAGCTAACAAAGACACACTAACAAATTGAGGAAGCCAGTGTACTCCAGCTGCCTTACAATTGGTCTGTTTGGTCTGCTTGTTATTTAATAATTATTTTTCTGTCCTTTGTTCAAAAATCTGATAACTTGAAAACAAACAATAAAAATATGGTGCGGCTATACTCAGGGCAGGCAGAGTTCACTACACTAACACAATTAACATGCACTCACACAAGACAACCATCACACACATTCCCTCGACAAGAGTAAAAATATCCTGTCAAAACTAAACCTGGAAAGTTAAGACTTTTTATTTTTTAATTTATTTATTGTACCTTTTTTCTCTTTTTATGGATTAGGATTAAATCCCAGTTGAAAACTGAAAATTATCCCTTACAGCTCAAATTTTATATCAATATGCACAATGCATTGCTTTTTACAATTGAAGTCAAAGGCATCAGGTCGTTTCAAAGCAGTGGTTTACCAGCTATTTATTAAATATAAATGCTTTTAAAGAGCTAAAAATGATTGAGAATTATAGTTCAAATGAATAGAGTGAAAATTATTCAACCCATCTCTGTGTGAGGCTGCTCAGACTCTTTCATTTATACTGAATTGAGGAAACATGAAGTTCTCTGAACTGAAGAGGGGAAACTTGTATGCATGTTATGAGGTGCATAAATGATCTAATAATACATTTTCAGCTCAGGTTCATCCAGTGATAGCAGATATACTGCCTTTAGCCCTGATTGGAGAGAGCTTTCGATGCAGCAAGAAGGAAATGTGTTCTTCACCACATCGTCTTCTTGCTATTTTCAGTATGCACACATCTTATGCACTGCGACTATGATTGTTCAAAATCATAGTGGCAGCAAATCTGAATTCAGAGGAAAGAGAGAAAAAACAGCACAAGTTGGTGGGTCACCAAAGAACATAAAATAATGAGTTCATGCCAAACCTTCAACCTTATGTTGCTGCTGCTCCTACATCTGTGTGGGACTGATGGCTGCCCTGGGCTGGTGCCTTGTGTCCATCTGCTGGGGTCTTCCAGAACCAAGTCCAATTGTCGTTTGCTGTTCTTCGGCTTTGAGTCTTCCAGGCCTCCCATTGTTTCCACTGCTGTGAGAAGCTCACTTACACACACCTTCAAAACCCAAACATACACACTGACACAGATAATCTGAATGTTTGAAGGTCAAACAAACACAGGTTACTATTACAGCAATGTGGTCTATGTACTTAGGCCTGCAGTCTTGATTTAATAAAGGCAATCATTCAATTAGGATTACATCTTGCAATACTGTTTTTGTAGAGCAAATCTATCGTGGCACATGTAGGCAGCCAGCTTCTCTATGAAGTACGCTTAACATGCCAAAAACTGGATACGCGAAAAAAAATAAATGAATGACAATAGACTTCAACAAATGACTTTATGTCAGACGGACTCGCTCAACACACTACATGTGTTCAGCTCAATTTCTGCTGCAGTAAAAGCTCCCAGATTGTTTGGAGTCAGTTGAATGCCACAGGATTTGGACTTTAGCTCATTTTTTTCTTTGTGCCACTGTGATTGCCTTTGTCACTGTAGCTAAAAGACAATCCCAAATGTTCCTACCCAGCAGAGTTTGATGAAACTTGGGTGTGTTCTTAGCCTTTTTTATACTACTTTTAAAGTTGTGTTGTGGAACATAGAGTTCCACTCTCAGAAATGTTTTGCATTTGAAGACTACAGGTATCTGTTCAATATGTGTTGGTTGAACAAAGAAGGGCTGTACTTGTATTTTTTGGTACAAATAAAGGTACCAAAAAAGTTGATGCACAAGAACAGAGATACAGCAGCCAGTGTGACCTCTTGATCACACCACCAAATGTGATCAAGAGGTCACACTTGATCTGGCCTGTTTCTAAATTCTCAGTGGTAGTTAATAGCTTTAGAGACTGACTTCCATTACTCCCTAAGATATGTGCCACAGCATCAAAACATAGATTTTGCTACAGATCAGCTGTTTTATCACCTAGAAGGACAAATAGCTGGCAGTGTGCTGCTATATGTATGTCTGGATTTGTGAACAAACTGTAGTGTACACCTGGGTGTACACATGTGCTTAAAACTGCTGTAATCCATTTTGTCATTCACACAAAAAAATAAGCAGGAGAAAGCAGTAGTGTAATATTTTTTCATGGCAATCGGCTGTAAGCTAACGGCTAACGGCTGCACTGCCCATCGCCAAGCATCCCACATTCTGTGTGTCTTCATTGGGTCAGATTGGAAAACTGCAAATTGC
Organism: Poeciliopsis gracilis; assembly: GCA_911649635.1. NCBI lineage: Eukaryota > Metazoa > Chordata > Actinopteri > Cyprinodontiformes > Poeciliidae > Poeciliopsis > Poeciliopsis gracilis. The sequence goes on along the minus strand of CAJVRI010000875.1, from coordinate 143,679 downwards.
CATCTAACTCATTGACCTAGCAGTTAACACTCCTGTTATCTACTATACTTCATCAAACTTCCAGTGAAAGCTATTAATACCTTTTTTACATTGAAGGTTAGGGAATTAAAATGAATTTTGTCTTTATTTTGAGGCAGTCAGGACTAATGAAGCTGAATGGCAGTGTTTTTATTGAGACATATTTTATTTAAACCTAAGTAGTTTGGATAGTTGTTTCCTCAAAGCATATGTTAAATATTACCTCATATTCTCACACTCAGTCCTTACCGACAGTGATTTGCATGATAAAACTGGGATATAGGGCTGAAAAAGACATAAGTTCAAGAAAAGAAGACATAATCCAAAATGTGGAAAGAAAATAACAGGGCAGAGCCAGAATCACAAAGAAAAATTTCAAGAAGTGCTAGAGACCAGACACTAACTGTGAATAAGGGGAGCAGAGGCAGTGAAGGAGAACACAGAGAAGTGAATGAGTGAAGGTCGAATCACTCATCGACCTGATTGACTCTCACTGGTGCATCTCTCAGGATGACTCCAACTCATCCTCAGGCTGGATAAGAACCTCTTAGAGCCCAGCAGGAGAGCTTGCTTAACTGCCCAAGAGGAAGCAGGTGGTGGGGAACACCTGCCTGATAACCTGACGCTGGACTGAATGTGTGTATCTTATGGGTGTGTTATTTCTCAATGTATTTCTGGTTGTGTCTCTTAACCAACCTTCCAGTAGAGTTTAAGTTTTGATTTTATTAATGGACAAACTTGTAGACTTTTTTTTTTTTTTGTAGAGCACAACTAAAATATTCTAAACTAAATGCAGCTTTGGGAAGCTGATATACCCAAAGTGTACCCAGAGCTACTTGACACGCTACTGGCTGGGTTTTGCAAAGCAGACAAACCAGGAGAGCTGCTTACTTTTACTACTGATTGGCTGCACCCTAACAGTGGATATGTTAGTATCTGCTGTAATGCCAAGATGATTTTCACACATTAAAATAGGCGGTTATAAGCATTTTTAGCAGGGGTCTCAACTTTTCACAGATTTCAGTTATTTGCTGGCGGATGTTGTCGTCCACCGTGTCATAAATTATAACTGTTTTTCTTAAAAAGGTTTAGACATGACAGATAATCCCACCACAATATATTACCTATTACATCACTTCTTATTCTGATGAATAATTTTGCCTTCAGCTTTGAAGGTTCTCATCCTGTTTTAGTGACACGTCCAAAACAGAAACAGACCTTTAATATCTGCTGTCAGAGATGAGAATGTCAAATGTTTTCTCTCTTCATCCCTGAGATGATAATGTCTTTACAGCTATGCTGTGAAAAACTGGACAATGACCATCAAAAACATGAGACCATCTCCATGGATGAACAGATACTTAAAATTATCTTAATTGTCATATGGATGACTTCTTCTAAAAAAGTATAACATAAACTCCGTGAGAACTTGTACTTGACCATTAAAGTTAAGCCTAGTTGTTCATAACTGGGAGAGTTGAGTTTAAAGTACTTTATTTACTCTGTTAATTTTACCAACATGTTTCTTCTGACTTGAATATGTAGTTGTAGTTAAATATTTGGCTGACAGCAATGAGGCAATATGTCTTCCTATCAGAAAACCATGAAGCTCATCGACAAGGATACAGGATCAACATGCCAGTGGAAACAAGCAATAAGCTGGTCATAGCAACAGTTTTACTGCTGGAACAGCAGAAATTACATTTCTATTCATAACTGAAAACATTGAGCTTGCCACTTTTGCAAATTAAAATGAAATTAAAAGCTGATTATGAAATACATTTCTTGGTATTTCAGATATAATTACTCATTATGTCTGAATGAATAATTCTGCATGAGTTCAGTCAAATACTTGACTTGTAAAAACATTTTTTGATACAAGGGAGGCAGATTAAGACCAAAATGAAACCTGTGACTCAAAAAGGGACTCTGTGGCAGTGAGTGTTGGCAACATTTAAGAAATAGCATAAACACACAAACTTGACCTTTTTTTCCAAAATGTTTGTCCTTCTTCCTCCTCCCTTGAGACAAAACATCTGAAAAATGTCCAATTTCCTCGTTCTGTAGAGAGAGAGACGGAGGAGCGGCTGCTAAGGCTTTGGGCAGCTAGAAGCTTGTGGATTTTAAAGGTTTTTCTTTCTTAGCATTAAGAAAAAACTAAGATTTGTTGTAAATAACACCAACCAAAGGAAAATCAAACAGCTGGAAGGTTTTGTTTCAGATGTGGTGATTTGGTCCGGCTTCTCATTTTGAATTTGACAGATTGATTTTGTGCATACTTGCATGTAAACATAGTTATCAGACAGGAAGGAAAATGATTTGTTGGTAGCTGATGTCTAAGTGAAAATAGTTTTTCATTTTCAGGCAGAATTTATATTTGTCTTTGGGCTGGAATGACATAGGAAATGTGTCTGGTCAACAATTGAACCTGAGCGACAGCCCATTGTTATGGAACAAAATAAGGTGTAGATTTCCTGCAGAAGCTCTGTCCTGAATGCTGAACTGACTGAAATCATAAATAATGTTGCACAGCATACAAACAAGAATATTACAAGATGCTGAAGACATTTTGTTAGTGATGTTTTCTTGAGGTAACATATTGTTTTTACCTGCAATGCATGAGCAGTTTCATCATATGTACATTATTCTTTTTTGTTCTAAGCCTTAGCCTGAATCTCTTTTGCCTCTCTAGAGCTATGATTTTATATAAGGCATTTGAAATTATGGTGGATTTATTGCAAATTTCATTTGTTTATTTTTATTAGTTTAAGTAGAAAAATTAAGATCAATTAATAGATGGCTAAGAACAGACTGTTTGGCAGTGCTGATAGCATCCTCTAGTGAATTTTTTGCATCTGGAAAATAAGCAGCAGAGTCAGATAGACAAAACTGTGCTTATGATTCGCCAAACTAGAAACATTTAGATGAAAAGGTTTCTAGTTAATATACAGGTTTTTTTTTTTTAATCTAGGACCGGTACATTTGTTGAAATATGAGAATCATTTAAAAGTTTATTGTCTGTGAGTGTCTCTCAATATAGAGGAAGTTTTCTTTACTTATAAGGTTTTAAGTCTCCGTCCTCACGGCTCCTACTTGCCTTCTTTTCCTTACTCCTGTCTCTCCTCTACTCTGCTGTGTCTTCTTCCTCTCCTGTCCTGTCGGAAACAGGATGTAATCAGCTCAGACCTGCTGACTGGGCAGCTTCTTACCTTAGTACCAATATCAATTATTCTACACCTTGGATTGGTTAAACACACACACTCAAACACACACACCATGCTGCACCTTTCCTTTATTGCTCTTCTGACTTTTGTATTATTTCTTCTCTTTTCGTCAGTTCTTGCCATCGTGTACTTTTATTTTGACTCTTTTATACATTTTTTCTCTGCTATAGCATAATGTTTCTTTCTCTTTTCTTTCATTCTCAGCTTTTCCCATTAAAATGAGTTTTTTTTAAAGCTCTATGTGTTGAACTTGTCCAGTATCTCATAGTACTGTCACTTGGTTGGAAGGACATGTCAGATGATGAATGCAGCAACTCGAGATGTCTTTAAAATAATTGCTTGTATTGACAAAAATACAAAAGGTGACCTCTGCCCCGGTCAACAATGAGCTGCTCACACTGTAATTCACTTCTAAAGCAGGCTGTAAAATGAAAGTGTAATAGAATAAAATAACGTAAAGGTATTTTGTGGCCCTAGAGGCCTTTACTGACAGCAGACAGACAGAAAATGGGCAAAGAGAGAGAAAGGTCCCAAGGTTGGGAACTGAACCTTGGATGGTGTGCTGAGGATGGGGTACGCTGCCTCTGCACAACCCCATTCCATCAAAAACTAGAAGACTTATTATGTCTGACCCAGTTGTTCAAGATTAAGTTGACAACAACTCCTCTTTGGACCTTTTGAGATTATGTTGGTGTCTCTCACGTTCCTTTTTCTCTCTATGTTGACATAAGATACTTTTGAGTGTACATATTGAAGTTGCCAAATCACCAAGGATCATTGTGAAACGCCATTCAAAATAAAAATGACATTATCATCAGATGGCACTATGTACCGACTGGTCAACAGATAGACTGACCTATGATGGATGGTTAGTGCCAGAATCTGAAACTCTGTGCAGCAGTCCCCTCACAAAAAACTTGGACAATTGTTTTAGAAAATGGGCCAAAATAAATATTAAAAACCTCCAAAACAAATGAAGACAAATTTAAACTTCTATGGCTATAAAATACCAAGGGCTGCTGCATCTGCTGTGTGTGTGTGTGTTTTGTGTTTGGTTGTCACAACAGGTGTTCAGTCATGGCAATGGGTTACGGTGTTTATACTGTATGCCATCTAATAATCTTATATGCTGTTTTTGTTTTTTGTGCAGTTTTAAAAATCTGGGAACAAAGTGAAAGCTGCCTCTGTCCTTTCTTCCTGTCTTCCTGCTCATGTCCCCCTCTCTGGTCTCATTACCTCTTCTCATCTCCTCTTTTGCCCTGGCGCGGTCACTTTTTGCCCCTGTAGCCAGCAAAGAGACCCAAGGGTGAAATCACTATTGATTATTCTGGAATCCAGGGGCCGGTGGAGCAGGGTGGTAGGCATGGGAAGGTACAGCTCAGTTAGAACAATGCTTTGAGGAATTCATTAGAAAAATATAATTCCATCAAATATAAATATGTACATACGTCAGATTGAATCTATAGCTGAAAAATTATCTGGAAATTTACAGTGTGTTTTTTTTAATTTTTTAAAATTTTTTAATCTAACGAGTTTTAAAAGAGGAGTGCTTTTAAGCGTGGCAGTGCCTTTGAACCGACACGTCTGGCCTGTGATGGGATTCACAGACATGCTGCAAAAGGGAGCTGTACACAGTGTCAAACTATACTCAATGAAGGTTTATTCACTGCTTTCTGTTACATTTTGGGTATCAGAGCAAACAAACAGAGGATGAGACACAGTTTCTGTAAGTCCAATTTAATTCTGACATTTTACTAAGGGCTAACACCGGTATTGGACAATATTAGTTATTTTTTAAAATATTGTATCAGTCCAATAAATAAAACATCCATGTTGTTGCTATATGTTGCAAGTTGGTCATTTGAGCTCTGCTAAGTCATGTGACAGTGATGGTGATGCAGTGCGGATGTCATGTTCCGGGGTTTTGGTTTCTTTGTGGAGGGTTTTGTGCGTGCTCTCGCCTTTTCCACCACCAGAGGGCGCCCAGTCCATTTCGTCGGAGGGCGTGGATGACATCTCTCCACACCTGATGCGAGTTTTGGCTCATCAGCGAGATGTTCAAGAGGAGCTGCCTGCCAGTCCTTCGGCGCCTGAGTGTTTGCCAGTCACGGTACCTCTGAGCCCCTGGAAGCTTGCTTCTGGTTCCATGTCTTGTTTTCTCCTAGTGAAAGTTTCCTTGTCGTTTCTCCTGCCTCTAGGTTTTTCCTCCTGGCTCCTCTGTTCACCAGTCCTTCCTCGTGACGCCGTGGAAAATACCCACAGGTTGCCCGAGTACCCATACTCACCTTCCCCGTGTGACAACCAATTTCTCCGGAGTTTCCTCGACTGGCAGTCGCACTGCTCCTCTTCCCCGCTGTTCCTGAGCCTACCTGTCCGCCCTCCGACGTACCTCCGTTGCCTCCTGGATCTTCGCTGTCATACTACAACCTCTAGGAATCTCTGAAGACCCAGACCCCGGACACTGCAGTTCCCTCTCACGTCTTTTTCCTGCCGATCACGAGTAAGATCCACTCCTACACACTGAACATTATAATTTCCCACAAACCAGAACTCATCATTCCCTCTGCCTCCCTAGTGAACGGTTTGCTTCCTGACCCTGCCTCTTCCCCTGGACCCGACCCAAGCCAACTTTACCTGCTAACAGTCTCTCCAATAAACTTCTTTCTTATTTCATATTGTCTCCTGCGTCGTGTTCTGCATGTGGGCTGAACTTATTACTCCCATCATGACAGAACACTCAGGCCAACAACTTAGCCCAGCAGACGCCATCAGGAGAACGCTATCCGAACAGCAATCTATAATTCAAAACCATGAGTCAGCCTTAAGACAACTTCACACAATCCATGCCGAAACTAATCAACGTCTAGCCGAGCTCACTTCTCTCCTCCAGCAGTCTCTCCTTCAGCCTCCACCCCCAGTTCCAACCTCCGTTCCTGCTCCGGTTCCAGTCGTCCAGCCCGTGTTTTCGGATATCCGACATCCTCCTCCAGAAAGATTCTCAGGTGATCGTTATAAGTGTAACGGCTTCATATTGCAATGCTCTATTATTTTCAACCATTCACCTCAGAGCTTTTCACCAGATGGAGCTAAGATCGCCTATGTTATTTCCCTGTTGTCTGGGAAGGCTCTAATGTGGGCAGAAACCCGTTTTCCGGACCCAACTAATTATGGCTGTTCTTTTGAACACTTTCTGACAGAATTTAAACAAGTATTTAGTTACGACTCTGACAAAGCAGCCAACTCCCGTGAAATATGGGATATAAAACAAGGCAAACGATCCGCCGCAGATTTTGCCATTGATTTCCGCATACAGGCGGCAGCTACTGGTTGGGATGCCGCTGCATTAAAGAGTGCGTTTTATAATTCTTTAAATGACACTCTGAAAGACGAGCTTTCGACACTAGACGAACCTGAAACGTTGGAACAACTAATCAGTCTAACCATCCGTCTAGACAATCGACTCCGCACCCGCGCTAAACAGAGGGACCGGAGGAGCTCGCCGGGGAAAAGTCGGGGAATCGCTGCCTCAGCACCAGCGGTTTCACCGACCGGTGTTTCCCCGGAGTCTGAGCCCATGCAGGTGGGTCGGACTCGTTTAACCCCCGAAGAACGCCAGCGACGTATCTCCGCCCGCCTGTGCATCTATTGTGGTTCGCCAGGTCATTTCCTCGCCAAGTGTCCGGTCCGTTTAAACCCTCAGGTCCGCCAGTAGACGAGGGGCTGGCGGACCATCTACCTACTAAGAATTCCCCTCGCCTGTTACTTCCTGCCACAATCCTCCATAAAAACCAATCATTTCCCCTTTCAGCCCTCATAGATTCTGGATGTGAACAAAATTTAATAGATGAAAATCTCGCCAAACAAATAGCTGCAGATATGGAACCCCTGCCAGTTCCTCTGCGCGTGACCGCCATTGACGGAAAGTCGCTGCCTCAGATCACTCACCGGACTAAACCGCTCCACCTGGTCATCTCTGGCAATCACAGTGAGTTGATTTCATTTTTCGTTTTTCCCACTTTCAACTCTCCTATAATTCTTGGCTACCAATGGCTACAACAACACAACCCCCAAATAAACTGGTTCGACAAGCATGTCTCATCCTGGTCCGCGTATTGCCACTCCTCCTGTCTCCGCTCAGCAGTTCCCCCGTGTTCGTCGCCGGCTGAGCAGCAAGAGGCGGACCCTGTCGATCTGTCTTCCATTCCGTCTGAATATCATGATCTCTCCGCTGTTTTCAGTAAAACCAAAGCTCTCTCCTTACCACCTCATCGCCCTTATGACTGTTCCATTGATCTTCTCCCCGGAGCTCCTCTGCCATCTAGCCGCTTATATAATATATCCCGACCTGAGAGAGAAACAATGGAGAAATACATCAAAGAATCTTTAGCAGCCGGTATTATCCGACCGTCTTCGTCGCCACTGGGGGCGGGCTTCTTCTTCGTGGGAAAAAAGGACGGGTCACTGAGGCCGTGCATTGATTATAGGGGATTAAATAACATTACTATTAAAAACAAATATCCCTTGCCACTTCTCTCATCAGCTTTCGAACCCGTCCATGGTGCCACCATCTTCTCCAAGCTCGACCTAAGAAATGCTTACCACCTCCTCCGAATCCGCAAGGGGGATGAGTGGAAGACAGCTTTCAAAACACCCATTGGACATTTTGAGTATCTGGTCATGCCTTTTGGACTATCTAACGCCCCTGCATTTTTTCAGGCTTTGGTCAACGATGTTTTAAGAGATTTCTTGAACATTTTTGTTTTTGTATATCTTGATGACATCCTGATTTACTCTAAGTCTCCTGAGGAGCATAAACACCATGTCCGCCTAGTATTACAACGACTTCTTGAGAACAAACTTTATGTCAAAGCCGAAAAATGTGAATTTCATCAAACTTCTGTTTCCTTCCTTGGTTTCATATTAGGGGGCGGACAGGTCAGGCCGGATGAGGAAAAGATTCGGGCGGTGTTGGAGTGGCCAATACCTGAGACGCGCAAGCAGCTCCAACGCTTCCTGGGTTTTGCTAATTTCTACCGCCGGTTCATCCGGAACTACAGCCAGACCGCACTCCCTCTAACTGCACTAACTTCATCTAAAATCTCCTACAGTTGGACCCCGGAGGCAGACGCTGCCTTCGCACAACTCAAGCACCTCTTCGCACACGCCCCCATATTAGTTCAGCCTGATCCCGCTAAACAATTCATAGTTGAAGTTGATGCATCTGAGACTGGTGTGGGGGCAGTCCTTTCTCAAATCTCATCCTGTGACAATAAAACTCATCCCTGTGCCTTCTTCTCTCGCAGATTAACCCCTCCGGAGAGAAATTATGACGTGGGAGACCGGGAACTCCTAGCCATTAAGCTGGCCCTGGAGGAGTGGAGACACTGGCTGGAGGGGGCAGAACATCCAGTGCTGGTCTGGACGGATCATAAAAATCTAGCCTATCTTCAGTCCGCTAAGAGGTTTAATCCTCGACAGTCACGCTGGTCCTTATTCTTCTCTCGGTTCAACCTGTCTATCTCCTATCGCCCTGGCTCCCGCAATATCAAACCGGATGCTCTCTCACGCCTCTATTCGCCTGATGACTCTGACAAGGTTCCATCCACCATTCTACCTCCTAGTTGTACAGTGGCAGCAGTAACCTGGGAAATCGAAGACATTATCAAACAAGCACAACTGTCCGAACCTGCTCCAGATTCCTGTCCTCCCAATAAGATCTTCGTTCCATCCTCAGTCCGCACCCGTTTCCTTCATTGGATCCACGCTTCCAAGTTCTCTGCACACCCCGGAGTTAGCCGCACCATAGCCCTGGTCAATAGAAGATTCTGGTGGCCATCTGTCCATAAAGACGTCCGTGAGTATGTCCTTGCCTGCACTGTTTGTTCCCGTAATAAATCATCCCATCAATCCCCACCCGGTCTGCTCCAACCTCTTCCCACCCCTAAACGCCCTTGGTCTCACATTGCCATAGACTTCGTCACCGGTTTACCTTCTTCTAAGGGCATGACCACTATCCTCTCGATAGTTGATAGATTTTCCAAAGCCTGTCATTTTGTCCCACTTCGCAAACTACCCTCAGCCTACCAAACTGCTCAGCTCCTGGTGAAGCATGTGTTCCGGCTCCATGGAATACCTCAGGACATACTCTCGGACCGAGGCCCACAATTCACCTCTCAGGTTTGGCGAAATTTCTGTGCTGCTCTAAATGCTAATGTCTCTCTCACTTCAGGGTTTCACCCCCAGTCCAACGGCCAAACCGAACGCCTCAATCAGGAGCTGGAAACCACCCTCCGGTGTTTTACATCCACCAACCCCTCCGACTGGTCTCAATTTCTCCCGTGGGTAGAGTATGCACACAATAGCCATGTCTCAGCTGCCACCGGTCTGTCTCCATTTGAAGCATCCATTGGCTATCAACCCCCATTACTTCAGTCTGACGAAGAAAACATTTCGGTCACCTCCGTTCGCCATCACATCCGCCGCTGCCAAAACATCTGGAACGCTACAATCCACAACCTAAATCTCACTGCTGCCCAGATTAAACGGCAAGCTGATAAGAGGAGACGGCCTGCTCCCAGTTACACCCCCGGTCAACAGGTATGGTTATCCTCCCGAGACATTCCCCTCAAATCCATGTCCAAGAAACTTTCTCCTCGCTACATTGGTCCTTTCACAATTGAAGCCATCATCAACCCATCTGCTGTCCGTCTCCGTTTACCCACCTCCCTCCGCGTCCACCCCTTCCCGTGTCCCAATAAGCCAGTCCAGACCAGCACACTCTGCCCTCCAGCCGAGCCCCCCCCCCCCCCCGATTGGATGGCCATCCCGCTCATTCTGTCCGCCGGATAGTGGACTCCCGTCGGCGAGGTCGCGGCTGGCAGTACCTTGTCGATTGGGAGGGCTACGGTCCGGAGGAACGCTCCTGGGTCCCAGGTTCTTTTATTCTAGATCCATCCCTTATTTCTGATTTCCGTTCCTCCCTTCCCTCCAGTTCCTCTAGGCCGCCAGGTGGCGACCGTTAGGGGGAGGGTACTGTCATGTTCCGGGGTTTTGGTTTCTTTGTGGAGGGTTTTGTGCGTGCTCTCGCCTTTTCCACCACCAGAGGGCGCCCAGTCCATTTCGTCGGAGGGCGTGGATGACATCTCTCCACACCTGATGCGAGTTTTGGCTCATCAGCGAGATGTTCAAGAGGAGCTGCCTGCCAGTCCTTCGGCGCCTGAGTGTTTGCCAGTCACGGTACCTCTGAGCCCCTGGAAGCTTGCTTCTGGTTCCATGTCTTGTTTTCTCCTAGTGAAAGTTTCCTTGTCGTTTCTCCTGCCTCTAGGTTTTTCCTCCTGGCTCCTCTGTTCACCAGTCCTTCCTCGTGACGCCGTGGAAAATACCCACAGGTTGCCCGAGTACCCATACTCACCTTCCCCGTGTGACAACCAATTTCTCCGGAGTTTCCTCGACTGGCAGTCGCACTGCTCCTCTTCCCCGCTGTTCCTGAGCCTACCTGTCCGCCCTCCGACGTACCTCCGTTGCCTCCTGGATCTTCGCTGTCATACTACAACCTCTAGGAATCTCTGAAGACCCAGACCCCGGACACTGCAGTTCCCTCTCACGTCTTTTTCCTGCCGATCACGAGTAAGATCCACTCCTACACACTGAACATTATAATTTCCCACAAACCAGAACTCATCATTCCCTCTGCCTCCCTAGTGAACGGTTTGCTTCCTGACCCTGCCTCTTCCCCTGGACCCGACCCAAGCCAACTTTACCTGCTAACAGTCTCTCCAATAAACTTCTTTCTTATTTCATATTGTCTCCTGCGTCGTGTTCTGCATGTGGGCTTAACTTATTACTCCCATCATGACAGCGGAACCATGGAAACCTCAACTGAAGTAGAGAAACAGCGGTGTGGTCATTTCTTTCAAGGTGTTGAAACTGTAGTGAAGTATATATAATATCATTAAATATCAGTTATCAACTATAACAGTAAAATGAATATCTGAAATCAACATCGACCCAAATCTTTGTTGCATCCCTCCTTTTTACTAATTAGGAGAGTATTATGAGAGCATATTTAACTGGTTGTTGATCTCCTTGCTCCTGCCCACTGATTTTGTGATGTAGATGTTGTCTTTACTGGTGTGCTCAGACAGCAATTTAACTTCATAAGTACTGGAACCACAAGGGTAAAAATAGCCCAGAAATACACAAAACAGTGCATGTGCAAATGTTGCACTTAGACAAAAAGTTCATGAATCAATGCTTCACATCTTACACAATGACATTCACTTTTGCAATGAATTCCAGTCTAGATGATAAGGACAATGCTTGGCTTGACAGATTCATTCTTGCTGCCAGTGATGGATCAGCTGTGTGTAATTTCATGCATGTATCCTGGTTATAAATATCTGTGCTTATTCACTCACTTGACTTCTGCCCTGCTCTCATATGGTTATGCACACACAGACACACTTTTAGCTTCTGTCCTCAAAAGCTTCTGTCTGGTGTGTGCTGGACAACTCAAAGGTACTGACATGCAAATGGAAGCATGCTCATAGCCATGTAGGTGTGTGTTTCCCTGCTTGGACTGATGGAGCATAACATACACATGTTGCTGTTTTTCTGTTCAAAACCAAGAGAAAACTCTGTCATCCTATCAATATGTCATTCTCTTAGGTCTTCATAATGACTAAATCACAAGATCTGGCTCTTTTTTTTAACCTATTTCATTAATTTGTTCCATAAACATAGTTAGTTTGAGTTAACTAACTATGTTTAGCCCGGAGAAATGTCAAAGTCTTCGGGCTAACTTGTAGTTGGGATCATTTGCAAGTAGGAAAGCAGTTCTAAAGTTGAAGGTATAAACTGTATTCAAAGCAGGAAGGTGAAATTTCAGGTAGAACTGTAATTGATAGCTTTTTTTTTCTGCCACGAATCATTTGATCAGCAACAAAGTGAGCTTCAAGTTTATCAGGACTGGAAATACAAATATAAAGTTTAAGAATTTTGACATCAAAATGTGGTTTTAGAGTCTTTTAAAGTTTTTCTCATATGAACTTAGTTTCTACTTAATTAAAACATGTCAGCTCTGAGTTTTAGGTAGGCCAAATTTTGTTCTTCAAATAAAGTAAAAAAAAAATGGATTTGTCCTTTTAACCACCTTGTTTCTTAATTATTTGTTGAACTCACAAGCATTAACCATCCTCTTCTGCTGGAGTCCCACAGCACAGGATTTATGTAGGACTTCTATCTATCCTATTTGGCTATTTGTGCAAACAGTTGTAAATTGTGTCCCAGGGATCAATAGTACCAATCAGTATAAAAAATAATAATAATAATTTTCACCCCACAATAATTTCAATTCAGACTTTTTTTTTGGTTGTTTTTTTGCTGTAACACCTAATATTTGTTTCAAATTAATATATTTGTGGGAAGTAAAAAAAAAAAAAGCAGAATTAACGTGTGGAATTACAGTTTCTCCAAATTATAAATACTTAGTGGATTTAAGCTCAAGCTTTCTGAATCTCATTGCATCTTCAGGCTTTTTCAGCTTCACAGAAAACTGGAACTAAAACTCTGTTTAATTTTTTTCATCTGAAGAACAAGGATGTACAAGTTCTGTTCTGAAGAGCTACTATCCTGCAACTTTCAAATGCATCCATTTTTGAACACACCTGAATCAAACAGCCAAATCCCCCATCAGCATTCAGTTATTCAGCTCTACAGAGTCCAGAGGGGTGGCAGAATGTAACCTTTATGTTGTGAAGCTTTTCTCAACACTCAACAACACTTTTTATGAGATCAGTCATTTTCATTCACACACTGACGTTGGCAAGCTACTGGATAGTAGCAACAGCTGCTCTGGAGCCGTCTGACAAAAGTGAGGCTGCCATGCAACTTTATTGTTAGACAATTCAAAAGTCAAAAATATGTCAATCACTGTAAAACAATATGGAAAAAAATAAATGTATGCCAAAATCAGAATCTATTTATTTTACTGTCTTATTAGTGATAACTTAATTTAGGTTTTAAATAATCGTGCTGATAAAAAAATAAAACAAACTGTGACGTGTCTTGATTAAGAGCAGAGGAAAAACGAACCAACGCTAACACAATTTGAGCAAAATAAAAGGATCTAACGATGTAAATCTTTCTCAAACATTGGAGAACTGTTTACTGGCAGCATTTTGTCTCTCTGCTCGGCCAAATTAAAGGGAGATTCCATTAATTTTTCAGTGTGTCTGCTTGGCCTGTTGAAGTAAATTTGCATTTCTATCTCACAGCTTAGTGGATACTCATTAAAAACAGAACTGCTGAATTTGTAAATTGTGTATTTTTTTTTTTCATTAAATCAAAGCACACTCACATTTTCAGTCTTCACCTCAAACCCCACATCATTTGACAATGTACAAACACATATGAACACACACGCAACATATAAGCAGCTCTTTGCAGGTGCCTCCTGCAGCTCCCTGGCCCTCTGTGTTGGTGTGGCAAGCTCATCTATAGGTGTGCTTGTTGTTGTTTATTAGAGTGTGAGGTCCATGACAGCGATCAGCGGCTCATTCACTACATTAATGAGAATGATAGCAGCTTTAAAAGACTGTTCCACACTCTGACCAAACTCATTAACACAAGCTTGCATTTAAATACACTCTGCTCTTCTTCCTCTCCTTCTCTTCTTTCTGCATTTATAGGTTTAGCTGTCCACTTGTCTTTCTTACACCTTCTTTTCTTCCTTATTTATGCTTCATCTTTCTTATCAGTAGGTACTTTCTAAACATTTTCTTTTTCTTGTTTTATCAACCATTGACAGAAGAAGCTCTTCCTTTTTGTTTTTTATGAATTATTTTTTCTTGTCTTTTTCTGGGGGTTATTCTCATCTGTCTTTGATCCTCTTGGTTCATACTGTAGTTGGTCCAGTTGCTTATATAGCTAAAATGTTATGTTTATGTGGGTGAAGAGTGTCTGACATTAACATACATAATGTACACATAATGTAGCGGGTTCTCTCATGATAATACTCTTTTGCTTCACAGTTGTGTTTTCAGGCAGGCTTCCTCTTTTCACTCCAGCCACAGTAAAACTGCAATTATGTCACTTAAGTTGTAGTTTTTATCAGACATGCCTCCAAAATATCCATCTTAAACACTGACTTCATTTGTTAACATCAAAAGGTGGCTTCTCAAGTTACTTTTGGAGCTTTGCCTTCTATCTTTTGCCCTTAGAAAGGATGTTAGTAGTACCAACTGATGGAAAACAGAAAAGTGAAGTTTGACTTCATATCAGATAGTGAAAATAACTGTTTGTACAGTAATTATCTGCTTGGAACTGTAAGCGATCCAGAACTGCCTACCTAGTCTAAATACCTAGTGACTGAATGTGGCTCAAATAAACTGTTTATGAACAGACAGCTGATGTGTTTAGTTCTCTGAGCTGTTCAGGATTTTCATATTCAGACTGATGTGTCACTGCTTCTCCTTTTTTTAATCCCACATCTAAGAAAATCAGTTGCATTAAACTTCTGGGATGGTTCAGACCTGCACATTTACAGCAGTCCACTCATCAGAACACATTCCAACAGATAATTATTTTGTGTGTGGGTAAAATAATGCTGTCATTTTGCACTTTCTTTGCTGTGATGTCTTCGATGAAAACACTGCAGCTTTTCTCAACAGTATGTGTGGGTAGGTGGATGTGTTCAGAGGCTGTCTGAGCTGTGGCCTGTGAAGGCATTGATGGACTGATCCACCTCTGGTAGCTGTAAAATGAGCAGTTTTGTTGAGGAAATAAATTAGAAGCATCACATTAATGATATAATGACCTCTGTGTCATTGTGTTTTATGGGGCTGGGAGGGTCCCTTTCATAATCAGGTCTGATGCTCATGTTTGCAAACAAGATAGCAAAACAACTTGATATTTTAAAAGGCATTCATAAATTTATTTTAAGAACAAAGTCATACGATGCATTAAAAAATGTTAGATTGAAATACAGTTAGTAAGCTTCAATAAGCTTCAAAACTACATGTTAAGTTTACATTGACATGGTATTTTTAGAAATGTAGAGAATAAAATGTAATTTTCCTTCATTCAAACAAAAATTATTTTGATTTTGATTTAGTGGGTAGTTTCAAGATGACTTTTTTACTGCAGACCTATATTGTTGCATTACATTAAAAATTCTGTTTTGTACTACAGTGATATTTTATCTGAAGTATTTTCTCTGAAATACTTTTAAAAATCCACCATTTTATTTTAGTTTAATCCAAATATGACTTTTTTTTTACGTCACATATAGATATATACATGTGTCATATTTATCATTATTACTACTATCATTATTATGTTATGTTAGGTTCAGTGCTATCTGAGTTATATTCATGCACCTTGTGGTTGTCAGTATTTGGACAGATACTGTGTGTCTCACCAGGTGAGTCTAGCATCTGTTTCATGGCAAGTCTTGGAGAAAGTGACAGACTGTGTTGTGTGTATGTGTGTGTACTTTCACTCCAGCATACTTATTTTCTTCATTTGTCCACTATCCACTCTAATTTAAACATATTATAACAGACTAGGGATTCACTGTATTAGGCCCAAGTGATAAAACTATCTCTGTTGTGATTGACATGTGATCTATATTAGTAGAAATTTGATAGGATGTTGATAATTTCACTGAACTTCAAACCAGTGACGGCTGTGTCCAGGACTGAGGCTTCTGGATATGAGTTGCGTGCTTTACCCCCATCCCACCGACCCGGCCATACACTGAACAATTTTCCTGTGTTTCACAAATTTGTCTAAAATTTGTTCAGCAAACTTTGAACACCATTCTACATGCTTGTTCTTCAACAGTAGAGTCTGGCACAGTGAGTGTGTGTCCATGCTGTGGTGTTTAATGTGTTGTTGTTTTTTTTCTGAAGCTTTCAGCAGGCCGTCTTTTGCTCTTCCACAGATCTTCTCATGTTTCCTTGCACAGTGCCATCAGTAAAGAGGAGATATTTTAATGTGAAACCTCTAATGGGGTTCACATCACAAATTGGTTGTAAAGCAGCTGATATTATTAGTTTGTGCTTTGTGAGAGGATTACTTCATGCTTTGTGACACCTCCATTTTTTCACCTGTTTAATAATTTTTTGTGCATAGCTACTTTTTATTACACATCACTTCATTGATTTACATCTGTGGATTGATTTATTTACATATATAAGGTGGTGATAGTTTAAGTCAATGACAAATTTAGAAACATATTTACTATGTTCAATAATATTCAACACCTATTTTACCTGGAAGGGAGAAGTTACTACTGAGCCCATCTGGTGACATAGGAAAAAAAGAAAAATAGTCACCAGACAAAATTCATCACAATATTGAAGCATTTTTTTGGGTTTGTTACAAATATAATTAATATTGGTTATATTTTTCTGTGTTTCATAAATATTTTGTTCCAACCATACTTTTGTGTGCAAATCCCTCATGTTCCCTTTCTTTTATCATCCTGTCAGCATCTGCTCAGCGTTAGTCCTCTCAATAAGACTAATCCTTTTTTTAAATGTAATAAAAGTATCAAACAGACTAAAATCATAGAATAGAATGTAAGAGGTTTAAGGCGGACCTCTACTTGGAAGCTCTACTACATAATCCGCTCCTCTTGTGACTTCAAAGGAGGTGGTGAGGAGCACCAGTCCTCCTGCTTTCCATATCAAGGCTCTTTTACTGCTGCTGCTACTGCTGAGGAAGAGGAGGAGGAGGAGGTAGAGCCAGCAGAGCAAAAGCAGTTGGAATTGAAACACAGCAATGAATTTGTTAGGTTGTGACGCTCATTAGAAGGAGACCTTGGGGTTTTGCTCGTCCTCTCCTCCTCCCTCCTCATCTCGTCTTATTTTCTCATCTGGATTGTTTCTCTTTCTTGTTCTGCTTAAATATCAACTTCATAATCTGCTGTTCATCCTCCCGCTTTCCTCTCTCTCACATCTCATGCTGTCTCTATGTCTCTGCCCTGTCTTTACTTTTAACAGTGAACAGTCTGTCCTTATTTTATGTAGTACAAATAACCTCAGAGTCCTTATGTGACCACACTTTGTCTGCATGTAAATGATGCACCATTCATGCAATTAGATCCACCAGTTTGTGCAGCTATGATTATTTTATTCTTAAAGACGATAGCTCACTTGAAGAGAAATTACAGAAATATACATTTATAGCATATGTAGTCTTTTGTCATAATTTTGACTTTAATAGATTTTTACAAAATTTTTCAAAAAGCACATTTCATTTCATTTATTTGTTCTCATGGTGCGTTTTTCTGTTTATGAATTCACTCATCAGGATACACGTGACGTAAATATGTCTGTCTGTGAATGCATCTGTTTTTGTCAGTTCTGATTTTGAGGCCCATCACTGGGTTTGATAAACAGATGTTAATATATACCATAGAACTGCAGTATTATGGACCAGCTTTGGAAACCTCAGATATTTGATCAGCTTCTCTTTCAATTTTTAATTCATAATAACTTATTTAAAGAGTCTGTGGTGACTGGCGACCTGTCCAGGGTGTACCCCGCCTCTCGCCCGGAACGCAGCTGGAGATAGGCACCGGCAACTCCCGACCCCGTTAGGGAGAAGGGTGACGGAAAATGGATGGATGGATGAAGAGTCTGTGGTGTCAATAATCAATACTCTAGCACAGGAGAGTGTTGGCATTTACATCTGTGTTTCTGAGATTTGGTTTGGCATAAAATCAAAATTTTTTTAAAGACTATATGACTTGTGTACTGTCACTTTTTGTGTCACAGTTTGTGTGTAAGTGTTCTGTTTTGATGATAACGAGCTTAACTGATGTTTGACTGAAATATTATTTCATGTAAATAATATTCTAGACCTTTATTTTGAAGCATCAAAAATGTAGATCAAGTGAATTAAATAAAAGTATGAATGAACCATTCATGAACACATTTATCGTTAATTAATGTAGGAGATTTAAAAAAACCCAAAATGTTGCATGGTTCTCCATAAATATATAGAATACTGGATTTCTGGAAGTAAAATTCAGTGACACACAACTCAGCAAATATAACAAATATAATAGGTCAGAAATTGGATGATAACATCTGCAGGGCATGAGAAAGGTCTATAGAAATATGTATGTTGAAATAAGGAACACCAAAACACATCATTGAGATGGAAATGAAAAACGATGAAAATTGAAAACTGAAAGAATCAAGAGAGAGGTATTTAAGGTTACATGGGGAAAGGGAGAAAGCGATGGAAGATGAAAGAAGAAGAAAGGAAAGGTGCAGAATGAAGAGATAAAAAACTAACCCTCCCTCATTCTCTGTTTTGCTCCGCAGAGAAAATGAGTGGGAATTCCCCTGGGAGGCCTTAATCCACACACTGTCTTTCCCTCTCCCTCTTTCTTTTCTTTGTTTAGCTCTACCTTGTTTGTCCTCCCAGTCACTCTCTCCCAGCGCTGCAGGCTGGATAGAATGATGGTCTCTCACTGCCATCACACTTACTGGTTATATTGGACAAATGAGCTGTGGTTTAAACCAGTCTCTCGCTGCAGCAATAACTGTAGAATTAGATGGATACTGGTTTGAATATGACGTCTTTATAATAGGAAATTAATTTCTCTGTAGTTGTGCAAGTAAATGGAGAGCTTAAAGCCAGCATCAACTGTGTGTCTTAGAAAATGTTCCCCATTGTTGTCATAGACATTGAATAAATCATTTCAGTTCCACCTCTGAGGGAAAAAGAAGAGTGTCCTGTAAAAACGAAAACAGCCATGATTTTCTGCATTAAAATTATCATTGATTCTGTCATTGCAAATGAATTGTATAACTTGTCACCCCACTACAAACATTGATGTTCTCGTACTTTTAAAGGTTAGGGAAGGAGAAAGTGTTCTAGTTGGTTTTACGGCCCAATATTCTCCAGCATAACTTGCGGGAATGTGACAGCAGCTGTAATCTGAAGCAGAAGAAAAATAACTTTTGGGTTTGTACCTCATAATCTGATTTTGATCTGGTTGCTGCAGTGAGCGGAACAAGGTGGGAAAGATCAGCTCCAAGAAGCTAAGCATGCTTTTGGAGAGAGATCCTGCTGGTCTGGAGGAAATGCTGGTCCATAACTTCAACACTTCTCTGTGTTTTCCATTTGTGATGGATGGATGGATGGATGGATGGATGGATGGATGGATGGATGGATGGATGTATGTATGTATGTATGTATGTATGTATGTATGTATGTATGTATGTATGTATGTATGTATGTATGTATGTATGTATGTATATATGTTTCTGGTAATCTTTCCACTTACACTCTTTTTAATCTGAATTTACTTTTAAAACTTTGAGGTTACTGGTGTTCAGGTCCAGTCAGCAGCAACTAAATATTTTATGATAAAACACTCAGTTACTCAACAATTTCAATGTGCACAAAGAATATTTACCACACTCATATGAAATGTACTTTATTAGTGTTAAACTCCATTGGAGCTAATTTCTTGGCAACATGGCTGGTTTTGTCCTTGTGCTGCGGTCCTCTGTCTGGAGGCTGTGCTGTCAGTTCTTGTGACAGAAATAGGATGAAGTCTGAAACCTTTTGCCCACAAATTAGTCCTCCTGGATGTAACCCTCATCAATGACAGCAGCCCCACATTTCTTTTTCATGAGTGCTCAATTGCTAAAACCGAATTTAATACTTTCCTGCCACACACCCTCGGTCAGATCACAGTAGTGGTTCGCCCCTTACACCAAAGTGACAACGAATCAGAATTTCATGCATCTGGATACTGGGGCTGTCACACCAAGATGTCCTCATCTCTCTCTTTCCCGAATTTCCTTTCATCTTTCCGCTGAATCCTCTTAAACACATAATATTGTATGTGCTTAAAGATGTGCACAAACAGGACTGGGAGTTGGTTGATAAAACGGCGGGTTTGAATTTAAAGTGACTGGTTTAAATAGGCTGAGTGCTTCAACAGAAACAACAGTGAGACTTTCCATCTCTTGGAAAGTGAATGTGCACAAAGAATATTTACCACACTCATATGGCATTTCCTCCAAAGGGCCTGGCTCAGAAAGCAGCCTGTTTGTGTGTGATGTGTGTGTATGCATGTGTGTGCATACTGCTGGCAGGGACAGCACAGCAGAAGCTAGAAATGCATACTCTCACTGTCACCCTGTGTAGAAAGGAGCCTAGGCCAGGTTACACCAGTTTATCAACAAGTTCACTTACTTTTTATTGTAAACGGTGAATAAGTGCTCCTGGTGTGGAAGTACCGGGGAGAAAGGCAGGAGTAGCTGGTTTATCTCAAAAACCCTGAGTGTAAAGAGGAAATGTAGCTGAGGTAAAGTCGTACTTTAACCACAGGCTAGATGTTTATGTTCATAGTAGAAATCAGCTTTTTTTTTCAGGCAGTAAAATTATTTAAATCTAACCTCAGATGTATAAACCCATACATCACAAATTTCAACCATGTTATTATTTAATAAGCGAGAAGAAGCCAGAATGGAGGCTTGTGTCTCAAGGTTGAGCCAAACTGCCAAAATCTGTTTGAAAAGTTGCAGTTCAGTCATGAAAATCATATAATTTTAATCTCAGCCTCATGTCCTACCTGTCACATCTCCCCTGGCAAACCTTATGAATATGAAATAATCAAAATTGGTTTCAATTGGATAATTTATGCATAATTAGAATCAATTTAAAAAGCAAAAACGTGAACTGTATTGTAGACTGTAAACAAGGTTTTATAAGCTTACTTTATTTGTCGGCCAATCAACAGAAGTTTTACCACAGGTGATTGTTTCCATGGTTGTCCAGTAAGCATCATGCTCATCATAGTTTGTTTATTTAAACTCAGAGTGAGAAGTGCAGAGTGCCGTCCTAAAGGTTTTTACCTGATTACAGTAGAGACAGTTTAAAATTATGCAAAGGTTTAATCACAGAAATCCAAAGTAAAGATGTGCAGAAACCTCACCAAAGACATCTTTGGTATCTTAAATGATTGTCCTTGATGTTCTCCTTTGCTCCGGATAAAGCAAAGCAGTACAGAACAATATCTAGATTGCAGGAAGGGATCAGATTTGATTTCCATGACCTTCAGTTAGTTAGTTACAACGCTGGATCATTGTGGTGTAGATGTCCCAACGTGATTTTACCCCCACACCTTTTAGCATTGACACCTCTTAGTAGGAATCTCTACTGTGCTGTGGGTTTACTGACCATCAGGGCAGAGGGAACCGTCTGGTGTTCAAGAGCCAGTATGGTTTCATTGAGTACTTTGCCTCTAATTTTTCAGTCATACTCTTCCATCTTTGGACCTCTTCTACCACCAGAAAACAGGCGTTTGGTTCAAGTGAGTAAAAAAACTTTCCAGAACATTTCAGAATTTTCCCTAGCATTTACAAGCTGTTTATTTTGCACTAGTCTTGCAAATTATCTTGAAGTCCCAATAGCGTTCTGCAAAAACAACAGTCAGTGGAATGTAACAAAGAAGTTAGCACGTTTGCATTTTATAGTAATAGAAAATAACATTATCCAATAACATCTCAAACATTAAAACTATGATTTGGTCTACCAAAAAAGTGACAAAACCTTCCAAATATTTTCTTGTACGCTTCCAAAATGTTAAATTTCTGTTGTCACTTCTGGTTTCACAGGTTAGTAGAGAGAATAAGTTTTCTGGGACTGTCAACCTGGAGAGAGACGTGATTATACCAACACATTCACCTCATCTACCCTCTGTGTTTCCCTGTGCAGATTACACAGACAAACAGGCTGGGTCACCAGAGGGTGGGCCACCTCAGGGACACACACCCTCTCCTCAACCAGCCTACCTTCACAGACATACACACACACACACACACACGCACACGCACACACACACACCCTCTCTTGCTGTAATACACTTAAGAGTGACTCCAGAGCAGAGGAATTCCCATGCTGTCATGGGAGAACTGTCACTGTGCTGTGTGTGTGGGTGTGTGTGTGTGTTCTTGCAATCTTTTGAGAGTGTGTGCATACTCGGTGTGTGTGTACTTGTTGCTTGGTGAGACATTTCCCCAGCAAGAGTCTCTCTTTCTGCTCTTCCCTTGGTATGATTTTGAGAAAAAAGGAGTGAGAAAAACTAAAACAAACACAAGATTGAAATTGAATATATTTTTGTGCAAATAAGAAAATTTACAAATCAGGCTCCTTATGACTTCCTGTCAGTTTTTGGTTACATTAATAGCTATTACTTTATCATCCGTTGATAATCTAATTGAAATTACATTAAGAAAACAAACACTTACTGGTGATCTTTGGGGTTGCAAATAAATTCAGTAGAAAGTGAAACTCAAAAGAATTTGACAGCAAAATCAGCAATGATTAATAAATTTGCTGTGTCTACTAAAAAAGACTATTGATCAGCACTCCTTCCATTTTTTTGAGAATGTTGCATTCTTCTAAAAAAATATTAATAACTAGTCATACATTGCAAAACGTCTTACACTTTGTAACAGTGTTTTTCTAAAGCTCAATATATAATACAAACTCATCTTGTTTGTGTTCTTCACGCCTTCCCTTTCTATTTGTTTTTGACACGTTTCCTCTTGTAAATTGTAAAATTGAAACATACCAAATATGTTTTACCAACATATTGCAGTGCAGTTTTTGACACAGGAAACTGGGTTAAGAATTGTGAATGGCATAATTGTGAAGGACCATTTTTTTGTTCTTCAAGATGATGTATGATTTGTGTATCCACAATTTAGGATTGCATGTGTGATTAATATTTATAAGAAATGAAGAATTTTATTCCACGAAACAGCTGTTACCCTATAACTTAGTAGTTTTTGATAGATGTGTTATGGTGCAACATTAATTGGGGCCCTGCCATAGCAATGCATAAGGAGAGCAGTTACTACTTGCGAAACAAGTAGTAACTGCCTCATGCATTGCATGGCAGGCACCTATTAATCTACACCCAATAGAATGTCTCTTTATTTATTGGGGCCCTGCCATAGCAATGCATAAGCCGCATTACTACTTGCGAAGCAAGTAGTAACTGCCTCCATGCATTGCATGGCAGGCACCTATTAATCTACACCCAATAGAAGGTTTGTTTATTATTATTCTTAACTTCTTCTTCCGTTACCGTTAATGCGGGTCGTACCGCTGCGAGCCCACCCACAAAAGTGGTATCAAAACGTGCGGCTCGTGCCCGGCATGTGAGCTATTACTGGTGGTGGGATTCGGAGTTACGATGAAAAAGTAAAAAGCGAAAAACCATCAAAAATTTTTGTCAGTTGGAAACTGCCCAAACTAGAGTGTAACTGACGATTCGTTAGAGTGTGGGAAGCAGGGCGATTCTGACCCCAAATAAATTTTGAAATCGCCCTCCCGCCCACAAATATCGCCCGATCGGTATCAAACTCGGTCATGACATCGATACGCATGCCTGCTCCGGTAAAATGTTTTCGAAATTTTCCTAGGGCTTACGGTTTTCTGTCAAGGTGCTTCAGAGCGAAGTCATGCGACAGGATTTTCACACGCTCTGCCAGGATCACTTCCATGTATTTCTGAAAAATGTCAGACCCCAGCGCACACCATTTTTATCTCGTCGCTGTTAATACTGTGAGTGATGTACAGATCTGAATCGCGGGAATATCGGAGACGAAACATAGATCTCTCAAACGCTTCAAACGGTTTTCCGATACGTATCACGGTTTCCGAATAGGAAGGAGCTGTTCGGACTGCTTTTTTCATTCAAACTGACTGAGGTGTCTCACAAAGATAGAATTCTTTCTCCACCATTATGTCTCACACGCCACAGCTGGCAGAGAATCCATGACCATAGCAACGGAACACACCAGGGCCGAGCAGCTAATTAGAACTACAAAAATGCATCACTGTAGTTTTTACTGTGGCAGAGCTCTGAGGAAGTCGTTGGCCTTTAGAACTACTTGTGTTTTGGGCATTTTATAACTGATTTTAACCAACCATTGTTACAAATGGAATTAGTGTGTCAATTTTAAATTAACCTTAATGAAATTTTCAAAATAAATGCTTGAATATTTCAGGCCTTTCAGAAAAACTAACTGATTCAAGCATTTAAGTCTCTCCTTGTGTGTCACACTGACATGACAGTTGACTTCATCTTTAGAACTACAATGACTGCAGGTTAGGAAAACATGGCGGAACACTCAGTGCCTACAAAAGAGGTCAGAGCTGATTCTCAGAACTACAACATGGCGGAACTGTCAGTTACTACAGAGGAGGAATGAGCTGGCCTTTAAAACTACTTGTGTTTTGTGTATTTTATAACTGATTTTAACCAACTGTTGTTAAACATGGAATTAGTATGTCAATTTTAAATTAACCTTAATGAAAATTTCAAAATAAAAGCCTGAATGTTTCAGGCCTTTCAGAAAAACTAACTGATTCAAGCATTTAAGTCTCTCCTTGTGTGTCACAAGGAGAGACTTGTGACACACAAGGACCTCCTCTTTAGAACTACAATTACTGATTGTCAGATAGACAACATGGCAGAACACTCTGTGCCTACAAAAGAGGTCAGAGCTGATTGTAAAAACTACAACATGGCGGAACTGTCAGTTATTACTGAGGAGGAATGAGCTGGCCTTTAGAATTACATTGTGATTGGGCATTTAATAACTGATTTTAACCAACTATTGTTACACACATGATTAATGTGAAAATTTTAAATTAAGCTTGATCAAAATTTCAAAATAAAAGCTTGAATATTTCTCTCAGGTCTTTCAGAAAAACTAACTGATTCAAGCATTTAATTAAGTATCTCCTTGTGTGTCACACTGACATAACAGTTGACTTCCTCTTTAGAACTACAATTACTGAAGGTTAGGACTTCAGTAATGTTGGAACACTCAGTGCCTACAAAAGAGGTCAGAGCTGATTGTAAGAACTACAACATGGCGGAACTGTCAGTTACTACTGAGGAGGAATGAGCTGGCCTTTAAAACTACTTGTGTTTTGGGCATTTTATAACTGATTTTAACCAACCGTTGTTAAACATGGAATTAGTATGTCAATTTTAAATTAACCTTAATGAAAATTTCAAAATAAAAGCCTGAATATTTCTCTGAGGCCTTTCAGAAAAATTGATTCAGGCATGTAATTAAGTCTCCTTGTGTGTCACACTGACATGACAGTTGACCTCCTCTTTAGAACTTCAATGACTGCAGGTTAGGACTACAACATGGCGGAACACTCACTGCCTACAAAAGAGGTCAGAGCTGATTGTAAGAACTACAACATGGCGTAACTGTCAGTTACTACTGAGGAGGAATGAGCTGGCCTTTAGAATTACATTGTGATTGGGCATTTTATAACTGATTTTAACCAACCATTGTTACACACATGATTAATGTGACAATTTTAAATTAAGCTTGATCAAAATTTCAAAATAAAAGCTTGAATATTTCTCTCAGGCCTTTCAGAAAAACTAACTGATTCAAGCATGTAATTAAGTCTCTCCTTGTGTGTGACACTGACATGACAGTTGACTTCCTCTTTAGAACTACAATTACTGAAGGTTAAGACTACAACATGGTGGAACACTCAGTGCCTACAAAAGAGGTCAGAGCTGATTGTAAGAACTACAACATGGCGGAACTGTCAGTTACTACAGAGGAGGAAGGAGCTGGCCTTTAAAATAACATTGTGTTTGGGCATTTTATGACTGATTTTAACCCAGCATTGTTACACACATGATTAATGTGAGAATTATAAATTAAGCTTAATGAAAATTTCAAAATAAAAGCCCTGACATTCTTTTATATGACGTAATTGCCTTCTTTGGCATTATGTGACTTTTTCAACAAAACCAATGTTACACTTGGGATAAGTTTGGCAATTTAAAATGAAGCTGACTGAAAATTTCAAAATAAAAGCCCTAAAAATCTTTAGATCAGGTTATTGCTTTTTTGAGCATTAAATAACTGATTTAATCCAATCAATGTTAATCATGGTATTAGTTTAGACATTTGAAATGAAGCTTACTGAAAATTTCAAAATAAAAGCCTTAAGATCAGTCTGTGGCTAATGCAAGGTCTTGCATAGCAAGACAGTGCATTAGCTTTAGCCTTTTACCTTAAATGAGGTATTAGCTATTTGTCTGACTTATTACACATGTTTGGTATAGTGAACAGAGTAAGTGAATTACAGACAACATGCTAGTGATGCGCCACATGATACTGATAGTATTCATGCTAAAATTAGCATTTTGGCTAATTTTTGATTATACACTTATTTTAACATACTGAATAGTGCAAGTCCATGTTAGGGAACATTCTTGTGATTCTCCACATGGTACATTTGTCACTGTTGTCAGCCAAGGTTATCATTTAGCATCAGAACGCTGGCTCCAAACCGACGGGCACACTTTGGCAGGGCCCCGGTTAAATTTCTTCAGGAATTTTCTAGTTCTAATTTGATCCTCATGGAATTTGTTCAGGGAATAAAAATAGTGGTCAGATATCATGCTGTTCTGTAGGTTTCCCAAATTTATATTTCCAAGAGGACAAAAACTGATGTTGTCAGTTCCTTCTGACTGACATACAATGAAAAATACTCTGATTATTATTATTATTATTATTATTATTATTATTATTATTATTATTATTATTATTATTATTATTATTATTATTATATATAGAATGGTGAAATCTAACTATTGCAGAAGTCTTTAGTCAGAAGTGTTTTCTTTGCTGCTTGTAAAATCTTGACTGAACAAAGACGTATTCATCTACGCCACTCACAGGCCTCACCTCACCCTACAGTCCCACCATCCACAGCTCATGAGGCCCTCGTACTTGTCCATCGCTGTCTTTGTCTTTTAGTTGTCTAATTGGATGCCTGTTTCGAAAAGGAAAGGTGTTAAGTAGGGGGGATTCCCATAATGCTCTTTTACTGGGAGTTGGTACAATGGGAACTAATTGGTTCCTATTAGACTGCGGAGCAGAGAGACACTTAAAGTCTTTAGAATGGGTGGTCTGTTATTAGGGTATATTGTGTCTGTGATGTTTTGAATTTGGTTTTGTAGGAATGACCAAACAAAATTGGAGGGTTACTGCTTTGTGTTTTTGTGGGAATGATAGAAACAAGCTGTAGGTGTGTTAAAGGGATGACAATAACCTCACATGTGTGTGTCTGCTTGTGGATGTATATTAGCATCCACAAGCAGACATCTTAGTTATTTAGCTTTTTGCTCACAGTGCAGTGTGATGTGTGATTTGCCTTAAAATCCTTATTTTGAGACCAAGTTTAGAAAGGTCATGTTTACTGATTGGCTGTGTTTACTGATGTGAAATTTAAAGCTGTATGATTATTAATGCTCTGTAGATCACTTTATCAGGCTCTGCTATACAACACTGGTTTTTAATTATGGGCTGTAGATCCAGAATCAGTTATTTCTTTTCACTTTCATACTACAACACAGCTGTAGACAAAATTGTCATTTCTAACAGTTGTGCTTCTAATACTCATGTTTAATTATAAGAGTCAGTAAGATTCCATCATTTGCTGAAACTGACTCCTGAAGTGTCCCTTTGGACACCCGGAGATCAGTTCCCATCCACCAAACATATTTCTTTTTCTTTTTCTCATATTCCTCAGCATTCTTTAAAACAAATATTCCAACTTTCATAACTTAAATGGTTATGAAACCATAACCATTTAAGGCACACTCACAAGTGCACAGCGTTCACACACTTGTTGCCCAGAATTCCTTATATGAAGCACATACACACACTCCCGCGCACCCCCTGACACACATAACTGTGATTAGCTCTGCAGCACAAGGCTATCCAATACTCTCAGATAACTGCTTCTCTTTGATAAACATGAGAGCTCAGACACACTGCTGTCTGCTGCTACCATCTGACTGATCAAACACACACACACACACACACACACACACACACCCCCCACACACACACACACACGCACGCACGAAGTCCATCTAAAGCGATGTGTGCATGCATACAGACACCCCAGCACTCGGTCAGTGTCCAATATCACAGAGTATGTAAAGCCTGGAGAATATTTGATATGTAGATAAGTCTTAAAAGGATGAGATTTGCATATCGGGCTCCTGTTGCACATCCCTTGGAGCTGCATGTGGTAGGTACATTTTTCATCAGTAAGTGAAGAAAAATTAATTTGTTTTTGGTGGGAGAGGTGGAGGAGGACTAGTGATCATACCAAAATTGAGAGTCTGAAATGATTTCACTGTGATGTCTGGATGTTTTGGAGTTCTCTGTGAAGGGTTGCAGGTAAAAGACTAATTAAATTCTGAGTCGGTGTCACATATTACAATTCTTTATTGACAATTTTTAATTCTGGGAACTAGTTCTCAGTGCAGTGCACCTAAAGGGCACAATGAAAAGCCCGTTAGGATTGTTATGATGTTGTGCTGAAGGCAGAGTGTAAGAACTTAAAGAGACAGAGGCCCAATTTCAAAGTGTCAAATTACAATTAACAAAAAATAAATATTTTATGTTTGACAGCCTTTTATATCAATTGAATGTAATTATTTCATCAAATGGAGCTACATGCCTGGAAAAATACATATACCCTCTTTAAGATATTAGAAATTACAGATTTCAAACACACCACAAAAATATATCTGCTTTAGTATTTTATCAGCAGACAATTCTTTATTATGATGATGTATTATATTTCTAACAATAAAGAATACAGAAAAATGCACTGAATATGGTGAGACATTTTAAACATAATAAAAAACAAGGACAAAACGAAAACACAGAACTAAACCAAAACCCAAACACCCAGGATCATAACAAAATACAAATTTAAAACTATTACTATTGTGAGCTTCAATAAATATTCCAGCAATGGAATTGCTTTGTTCATTCAGAAAAGGGATATAAAATATGAACAACTGGTTTTAATATACACACAAACTGACTTACGAAAGAATTACCAAAATATCTGTCTTTCTTGGTATCCATGTCTTCCAGCTGCTGTTGCGTCTCATCCAATTAACACACTTCACCTTTTTTGACAACTACTTGAAAGCACCAGAGCCCGTTTAAGGTGTCCGTAGGCAAGATCATTGCTTGCTACATAACAGCAATATATCTGAAAGATTTAATTATGCAGAAAAGTTGTTCCAGCTTTAGCACATCATACAGAAAACTACATTTTTATTAATGTTGGTTGGTACCATCCAACATTTTTGATTCTACACCTTTTAAGAGATCGTAAAAAAAGTTTTCAATTATAAACATTGTTGTCATTTTGAGAAAGTTAAACATGCAGTAACGTTATATTAAAAAGAACATTAAAATCTGTGCTAAAGTCACAAAGTTATCTCCTTAGAGATTTAGAAAAGTATGATTAACAAAACAGAACAAAATTCCAGCCATGTATGGACAGATGTGCTAAAGATGTCTGTCTGGGACAGATGCAGTTGAGACTCATCTGTTGTTGAACAAGCACAGCATTAAGCTGCAGTACACAGATCACTGGCTGTGTTCAGGATAACTTATTTAGTTGAATTTATTTAATAAAGGATACTGCATCACCTATACCTAGCAGCTACGTCATCTGCAGTAGCATTGTTTGGCAGCTTTACTTTATTTAATTGATGAGCAAGTCAAACCATCAACATGGAATCTAACCAGTTTTCACCATATAAGGCATCAAATAAACCTGACCAAGACAGAAATGTTCAGACCAAACAACATTTTGATTATTTCTGTTCCTCACCAGCAAAAAATGTTTAATATTATTTTATAAGTTATTAAAAAAATGAACTGAATTATGTTTTTATTCCTGCCTTTAATATATTTCTAATATTACATAAAAAGGATTAAGTAATTAAATGAAAAATCTGTAGAATGGGTCAGTTTTCTATCCAATTAATCAGCAGAATAAAAAGAAATAGATATGTACCAACAATAAAGACTGACACATTATTTTTGTTCAGTTTTGAAGGACTGTATTTGGTTCATATGTTTAACTACAACATAGTTTCTGTGCATAATTTTGTGTTAACACACTGGGAAACGTCAATTCAGCTCCCTCTCCCAGTATTCAGTTAGTAATTCGAGTGCATTGGGCTCTGGTAATAACTTTACTGAGCAAGAGTACATCCACAGTAGACACACACACCCATGCACACGCAATTACTCCCACACACACACACCCTCGACTTCTTTGCTCACAGCCACAAAGCAACCATGACAGAAATTGGGGAGCAGGTTAATAAGTACTGCCCATCCTCACAGTGCCTGGAGACACACACACACACACACACACGAACACGCGCACACACATGGTGACAACAGCAAGTCCAGGTACTGCAAATGATAAAGTGTTAGGTCTTAGTATTGAGTCACTGTGTGTCAAGGATGTCCAGCTCTGCTCTATTTCCCCTGCATATTATTAGATTAAAAAACTGACACACTCACGCGCGCCCACACACACACACATACACAACAGCTTCACTCCTGGTTTTCATTTTCACTTTCCAAACTTTATACTTTACCTTTCATAATTCAGGATTAGGAATTCTGAAGACTTTCCTGTTCCCTAAATGTCCTTTTGGAGAGATTGGCTCCCCAGCAGCACAACAAAGCCAACATAATAGGAGGTAAGCGTGTTTCACTGAATGAGACCAGAGGGCCAGCGCTGGCTATGGCTGTTGTGACACCACATCTTACACTTTTGAAATGAAGCAATATTTCTGCCTGTCTGAACTGATTGTATTTTGGTAGTACCTTCTGTATTGCCCAGGATGCTGGAATAAAATATTCCAGTGATGCTAATGTTTTAGGAAAGGTAAAAGCTGAAGACCAGCAACCAGTTCTGACAATGCAGGTCAGAACTGGTTGAACAGCATTCATTAGTGGAGATCAGGAAGAGATTGGAATCTTGGAAAAGTGCAGAATTGTCCTCCCCAAAGAAATCATAGAAGAAACCTATGTATTTAAACAATATTAATATAAAAAGGTAATAGAAATGAAGAACGAAATAAATATGGCATTCATCTAAGAAAAAAATAAGAACGAATTTCTAGGTCCCCCAACCATTGTCAGAACAATATTTCAGTCCAAAGTGTAGGAGGAGCAACAGAAGCCTGAATGGCACAGGCTCCTTAGAGCCACTGAGGTGAGGAGTTAACTGCAGCTCTGCAGCAGAAACAAAAACTCCTCCAATAAGTAATTACCTAAAGCAAAAGACATTTTACATATTTTGTTTACTTTCACTGCTCAATAGGGTGAAACACATTAACAATAAAAATCAGACCACAGTTTATTTCATTACTTTGGCTGAATCTTGATAAACTGCCAAGTTATGCCTTGAGCAAAACTGCTACATTGCTTTCCTAGACTTTGCTCTTTTTTTCTGGCAAAGGTAGCGAACATTTCAGTTATATTTTGATCTCTAACTCTTACAGAAGGCTTTGAAACGGGAGGGAGTTGTGTTACCTCTAGCTCACGGCTCTAAGGGAGTCGAGAGCAGAGGGGATATTGCAGAGCAGCCAACAATAAAATAATTTTAAAAAAATAATAGTATGCATTTATTTCTTTCCATCTTCAACCCATAGCTTATAAAACCACAATTTTTAGAAAAATTATTTTTCTAAAAATACTTTGATACAGAGCCTTGCTGAGCCCACAGTGAGCATTAGTACATATTAAGGTATAATTGGTGTTTAAACTATTAAAAAGGCAGTTATAAACATTTTAGATATGGTTTACATTTTAGCTAGCTCATTTTAGCTAGCGCTCATCTTTGATGACTCTCAATTTTAATGTTCACACTGCACATTTTATTGTTTGCTGTTCTAGTGTAAATACTTCCTAGGACATAACCTTTATCTATGTAGCATTGAGCTAAATTATCCCATCATAACTATTGCACCTCTATTAAAGTTTTCTATGTATAAGAGAACATTAAATTATATCTAAACTCTTTATAAGACGCTATATTATCACAAAAGTCTTTTCTCCAACAAAATACCATTAACACCAGTGTGTCCTGAGCATACTGTAAGTTACCAACAAGACCTGAAGAAAATTGTTAACAAACCTGGCGACTCACAAACCCATACGTCAGCATGGGTTTTTGATTCATTATCATTTCATGACCTTTGAAGGATTTATTTTTATTCAAACCTGTCTGAGGATTTTTATTTATTTATTTTTTTTTTACAACACGTGGAATGTTTTTAAGAGTTCCAGAGAAATATGCAGCCATAAAATTTGAAACAGTAAAAAGAATACAATGGACCCCTTCCTCCCCCCACCTAATAATCGCAGGGTTAGGAACAACAACCAAATATTTTAGACACGCTCCAAAAACACTCAAAACTGCCTATTTTCTTAGTTCAAACACCAAACATGCCTTAACATGTGAAGTATGTGAAAGCCTCCCAGCACTATCCCAGAAACTAACATCTACACAGTCTGCCTGATCTGCTCTCGGGGGCACAGCCAATCAGAAGCAAGGAATTGAGCTCCCGGGTTGGCTGCTATGCAAACACCATCAAATTGCGTAACATTGCGTTTTGGCATTGCAGCTTCCTCAGGTACATTTTCTATAGGATATTTTGGAGATGGTGTACATGATTGCACAAATAGGCAAATGTTCCACAAATACTTTGGAGTTATGTTTCACAGCAAAGAAAAGTAGAAACTGAGTACTGAACTATGATTAGGCAGGCACTGTAGCACTTCAACCTCTACATAAAACCTTAGAGTACTGAAGCAATGAGTTCAGCTTGCTGATTCATGAGTGCACGGTCCAAATCACAATAGGTCTTTATCTTGTGAGTGTTCAGATAAATCTGAAGACCACCCACCCTCCAGAGTTCTCTGAATAAAAACACCAGAGGAAGAAGTTCAGGAAGAAGGTGACCAGCTGGTAGTGGGCTGTTTAAATCTGGCTGTCTGCGGAGGTGTTGCTCTGGTAAATAGAAGGTTTTCCTTTTCATCCCCTCCAAGTACAGGGTAAAGTCAGAGTTTTCAAAAGTAATTTGATTCTTATTTTTGCATTAATCTTCTCTTCTCTCAATAAAAAACAAAAATCTAGCCTCTGAATCCAAACAATTTTTTTCTCTCTAGTAATAAATTAGAGTCAGCTCGTCTCCACGTTTTTTTTTTTTGCTATTGATTTCAATTAGTTCTGTTTGGGTTCTGCGCAGACCGAGTGCAGTCTGAGAGAGAGAACTGAAGGGATGGATGGAACGTCTGAGAGGCAGAGAGAAAGAGGAGGAAGTAGTGTGTGTGGCCGATTGAAGAGGAAGATAAACGGGTCTTCTTTGATGGTGTGAGGCTTCAATTGAAAGATCGAATAAAGGACGGCTTTCATCGGCCAATGGGCTGTTAGTGACACAGGGGTGAACGAGCCAAGCCGATTGGCCTGCAGCCTGAGAACACTTCCTGGGCCAGTAAACTGCATGCTCTGTCACCCTGCTATTCATCCCCATCGTCCCTTTCTCCCTCGCAACATTACACAGTTTTTTTTCTGTCCATTAATGACTCTTCCTCCTCCTGCTTTTCACTCAAAATGTTTGTTTTCTCTTGAATTTTACAGCTGTGAACCTTTCTGCGTTTTTCTCTCTTCTACATTTACCTCAATGTTTCTTTTATCTGATTCCTGCCTCCTGGTACTTTTATCCTCCAACTCCAGTCCTTCACTTTTATCCATCTTCCTGTTGCTTCTCTTCTTCCCAGCTCCCTTATTGTTTGCTACCATAATTATTTACCCTCCTTCCCACTTCCTTTCTTTTCTTTTTTCATTTGCATCTTTATTGTTACCTGCTTGGTATACTGCTCTGCAATAGCATGAGAAGTTAAATATTATCATGAAAGATGAAAGGGTCTTTTTCTTTGCAAATTGTTTCAAAAGATGTGACGAGCGTATAAGAATAAAAACAAAAGACAGAGAGAAAGTTAAAAATAGAGGGAGAGTGAATGAGGGAAAAGAGAGAAAATAATTTAGCTATGAAGTAGGAGAGTGAGAGAGCGCCGCTCGGCTGCCTCAGAGATCGATTGCTTTGCGGAGCTCCTGACAGGTGTAATTGTACAGGCGTCATCTGTTCTTGTTTGCACAAAATACATTTTTTCAGTCTCTCTTTTTTTCAGTTTTTTTTTTTTTCCTTTGAAGCCACGGTTGTAAGAACGTGGTGAACTGCATCGCCGTCACCATCGCCTAATCTTCCCACCATCATCCCATTCTTGCGCATGCCATCGGACAAATCCCCTGTTATTTGAACAGATGGTCGGAAATCCATTCTGGTGATAAGTTGCCTCTAGTTAGCATTTAGATTACCTGCAAAAATGGAACAATTTACTACACTGCCTCCCAGCATAACTTCTTCCTCCTCGCCTCCTCCTGTTTTGCCTCCCTGTTTCCTTCACGACACGCCACCCGCACTCACATAACACTTTTGGGCACCCTCCACTTTTTCAGCTCCCTCTTGCCTTTTTGTACGCTTTTTGTTCTTGTTTTGTTCAAAATGACAGAACATTTTGACAAGTGTGTTAGGCAGAGGAGGGGTGAGGGCCAAATGGGTAGAGATGAGGACAAAAAGGGTAGGAGGAAATAAAGTGATGGAATCAGGTTTAAGTATGGAGACCAGTTTTAAAAAGGATGACTTGCTCAAAAAAGGGGGAAAAGACAAACAATAAAGCCTCTGCTACTTACCTAGAAATAGAAAATCACAGTAAACTTAAATGGTTTGGAAAGAGTACCAAAATAGGCTTGGAAGAAAACGCAGGCGTTTCAGAAGAAGAGATCAAACAGGAGGAGAAAAACAATGAGAACACAAAGAAAATTATTTTTGCCTCTTTTCTAAGCTTTTCTATGTTTATGATGATTTATGTTGATTCTTTTGTAATGTAGAATGGCTACACTGTGCTGCCTTGCAGTAAAAAGGTTTTGGGTTGGAATCTGGGCCTGGGGTCTTTCTGCGTGGAGTTTGTATTTCCTCAGCATTGATGCTGGGTTCTCTTTGGCTTCCTCCCAAAGACAGAAAACATAACTTTTAACTTATTTGGTCTCTGCAAATTGTGTAAATTAGTGTGTGTGTGTGTATTTATCCTGCCCAGAGATAGTAAGTGAACTAAAGCACAGGGCATTCTGGGTAAATACAACCCAAAGAAATGTGTGTGTCCAGTGCACACAAATTACTTGTGATAATTTGCCAAAGACAAAAATCTGATGCAACTCCATTCTTTTTTTATTTTTGTGATGAAGAAAGTAGCCTGTGATGTTCTTTTAGCTGCTTCACGTTTTTACTAGTGGTTATTTTGTATGTGTGTGGTTTTGGGAACTGATGATCTGATGGGACATCCGCCCCACACACCCCTGTCTGAACGTGACATTTGCTGTGCTCCTCCTGAGATCCGCTCTCAGGAAGTTAAAATAGATACAAAGTCGAAAAAACATTGATAAAACAGGGGAGTCATCTCACCTCATCGATACTACCCTGCTGTTTGACATCACAAACCCATAATGTTGAAATTCAAGGGCAAATGAGGAGTAAGGGAACAGGTGTATAGTAGTGATACCAAACGAAAACTTTGTATTTACATGCAGCCTGATCGTTCTTCTTCTCTGGTATATATTTAAAGTGTTGCTGTGTGTGAGGCATATGAGGTTGAGCACAAACTTGCGATTTTCGTCACACATCTGCATCAAGAACCGATTTTCCCTCCACCGTGCAGAGCCCTTTACTGTGGAACAGATGGTGTGAAATCCTTCCTGAGAGAAGGCAGAGAGAGAGGGATGAGGAAGTGGTCAGTGTGTCATTCCAATGAAGGAATTGAAACTAAGAGAAACTGGCATTACATTTAGATTTTTGATCATGCATTGGTATTACGGGATAACTGGACAAACAGACACCGTGGTTTGGATATGTCTGTGATATTCTCTTGTGTCTGATTCTTGGTTTATTTTTACAAATAAAATGAACCAAGAATCAGAAATCTTTGAATCAGAGCCTATTTTAAACCCTTTGTTTAGAAACATATAGTATTCCCACAAGTTATTCAAAGTATTATTGCTGTGCATTGCTCAGTCAAGAAATAGTTGTTAGATTTAATTAAAATCTGCGGCTAACCGTTTAATTTTTTCCTTGTCTGCCATGCCCATTTTATTGATCTTATCAATTCTTTTATCTGTAGTTTCAGCAAGATCAGATGATATTTTCCATAGGCAAGGCTTTTAAGAAGTAGCCCAGTTTCCATGGTAACTTGACATAGGCATCTGTGTAGCTTGGAGGCCTGGTGAGTAGGGTGACTACTGAAGTAAACACATCTACAGTTTCTCATAAAGTACTGAAGGAGAAAAATATTTCTTGGTAATAGACGACTAAGCTGACCTCTTCTGTCATCTGATTAGCATCTCTCTCTCTCTCTCTCTCACTTTCTCTCTCACACACACATACGAGAACATTCCCAGACACACCCCCTACAAGCCTTTACACACACATTTGATAAACCTAGTCACTTTAGTGCTACAAACAAAAAGACTCACTTGCCCACACCCTCCTCAGCCTCCAAGGGCAGCCACATGTCAGCTTTATCGTGCTTCCTGTTTCTTACTGCCGCCCCACAATCCTTCAGTCTTCCAACAACAGGAAATTAAAGGAGTGTGGCCTGGTACCCAAGCGCCTCGACTTTTTGATTTGTGTGAGCCACTATCGCTAATGAAAATCAGCACAGCTCTCCGGACAACGGGGGCTGCTGATAGAGGAGTGACTTGTTCACCACACAAACAGACAAGTGAGCTCTGTAAATTGGCTGCCGGCGATTGGCCATAAAGGGTACACACAAAACAACATAACATTTATTTCCTGATTAATAGCAACACCCCTAGAAATGTTGTGAATGTGTAGAGTTGGAGTTGGCATCTGTTCCTTTCAATGCTAAGCTGAATAAAATGCTTCAATTGTCGGACTTCATTCATTATGAAGTGAGGCTTAGATTTGTTCTGACGTCCTTCACCTTTTTAAGGCTTATCCTGAGGGCTGGGTGATATAAAGAAAATATTAAATAATCAAACACAATTTACATTCTCTCCTTAATGAGACGCTTGAAAAAGAGAGCCAGCATCAAATAAAACCATCGAAACACAACATCTGCATAATGATAACACATTTGAATTGACCCATTGAAGAGAACAAGGTATTTCTCCAGGTGTTTGCTGACAGAGACCAGAGTGGTCTAAATCCTCTTTTCCAACTTTAGTGCCAGTCTTTTTGGAACAGGAAGCAGAAAGTATAATTCTCAATTTGAACTATGTCAATGCAATGTATTCAAATTTTGAATCGAGGCTGTCAGAGGACCAGGAGTTACCTTATGATGTTTTTGGTGGCTAAAGAAGCCCTGTCATCCTTTGGCATGGTGATGTGTCAAAATATGGCAACTTCTGATAAAACGCTCAGAGAGGAGAAACAGGTTTCTTACATTAAAAGAAACATTACACCCGAGTGTAAAAATGTTTGTTTTTCACTCATGAAAAACATACATGAAAGGTTGCTTTGATTCTTTCATGCATGTTTGATACCAGATAAAGAAGCCTGGCTGTGTGCTTGAGAACACAATGGAATCACAGGAGATGATGGTGCGTAGAAAGATTCTTTATGAAATTAATAAAATTATGGACAACGCTGACTGAGCATCCTCTTTATGAGACTGCTTTAAAACAAAGTGTCTTCTGTTGGAAGGCTACTTCAAATATGCTGGAATACTGACTGCTACAGGAGATCCTTCTTGCATCATCAGCAATAGCAACTTTCAGAAGATTATATAAGCTACAACATTTTATTGCCATGATAAAGTGTCTCTTATATGGAACTCCATATTTTACCTTCTCATCTTTAGATGTAAAATTCATGTTAATAACCAATTGGATCTTTAGGGTTGATCAGTGAGATTAACCCTCATCTGAGGCTTTGACTAACCTACTGTTGATGTTGGCATTACCACAGACCGCTTTCAGTTTTTTAGTGCATAAAGATACCACACTGAAAAATATGTTGCTTTTGCTTATTGTAAAAATATTATGTACTTGATCTGGATTCTTCCTCCTGCCTGCAATTAGCTCTTCCACAAAGATACCATAAAGTGACAGTATAAATCCCTAGAGACAGTTATCTCAAATTTTGTT
Source organism: Poeciliopsis gracilis (assembly GCA_911649635.1). Taxonomy (NCBI): domain Eukaryota; kingdom Metazoa; phylum Chordata; class Actinopteri; order Cyprinodontiformes; family Poeciliidae; genus Poeciliopsis; species Poeciliopsis gracilis. The sequence continues at coordinate 105,277 of CAJVRI010000875.1, read as the reverse complement.
GTCATAGTAATCTGGCTAGATACAATATTGGCTGGCTATCATGTTGCCAATACAATAAATGCACACCTTCATAAATTAACTTGTTGAATGGAGTCTTTCATACCCCTGATACTGATCAAAGTGCCTAAAATGCTAAAGGGCAAAGGGAAAAGTGAAGTATTATAGTGACAGATGAGAAAAAGAGCATGAGGAAAAACTCTGATTAATGGCAACGTTTATCAGAACCACAAGCTGCGGCGTGACATTCTGAGGTTACTGACAAAGTCGATGAGACGATTAGCAATACATCTTTTGTTTTTAAGCAACTGCAACAGAGACAAAATCAAGCTAAACTAAGCTTACATGGGAAAGCTAAGCCCGTTATGATGCCTAAGTCTAGTGAACACCGGGGGCTCTGTTTTCCGAACTTGGATGTCATGAACAACATTACAAATTCCTAAACTGTATGGAATATATTAAAGCTATTTTGTTTGCAGCCTTGAACCTGTACACCCTCTGTGTGTGTATGTTGGTGTGCATTCTGAGTGTGAGGGATGCAAATGCAGAAGTTAGCATTTAGCTTTTCAGCAGTAATATGTGCCCTCTTGTTTTCTTTGTTTGCAGTCAGCCAGAGAATACACATCAGTTTTACCAGCATGAACACACACTGACAGAACACCATGCTGACAAACAAGAAAACAGCTAAACAAATGCTCAAACTATTGAGCTCTTGAATATGCAATCACATAAACTTACAGCAACCTAATCCACACTTGCTCTCAGAATAAAATCACAACCATGCTTACACCTCTGCACACAACCACACATGCAGATTCAACTATGCAGGAAAAGGGCGATGCAGCGGTGCATAGTGTGGCTGATCTGCATTAATATTTATGGGCTGCTTTGCAAGAGAGAAACACTGATAAGCCACAGTTTTGAAAATTAACAGCTGCTTTTTGAGAAAAAAAAAAAGGCATTAAACCAAAAGAACCTGGGCAAATCAGAAAACTACTGCATGCTGAAAGAGGCACAGCACTTTATTAAAGAAATATAAAATCTTATGGATACATTAATTTTATAATAGTTTGGGAAAACTCTTGAATAGTTATAGATATTGGGTTTTGTTGTTGGGTTTTGCAGTTGGCTGTGTGCTGCACAGAGGGCCTTATTTAGGAAACCTACAATACTCTGGTGTGAATTAAACATTTTCTGGATGAAAGATGAATGCAAGGTGGATTTCAGAAACCAATCACAAGAGACACACAAGTTTGCCTGTTCACAGGTAAACTGAAAAAAAATAGTTACATATTTTGCAGTTTTTTTTTACTGACCCTTCTTTTTACCAGGAAAAGTACTAAGAGAGACTTTGAGACTTTTCCACACAGTCCTGGGCAAGAGACAGTAAAAATGGTGCTTCTAATATAATAAATCTAAATGATGTTTGAGATTAAACAATCAAACAAAAAAACAAACAAAACAACATCATACACAACAAGGGTATATTTTCTCTACTTATGAGAAATGTCTTGCATTGAATGCTTTCATATTTTTCCATCATACTTCATTTGTGTTACAAGTGAAGTAACACAAATGATACAATTGAGAAACTCGTTGTATTAATTACCTTAGTTGCTCATTTAAACTTCTGCCTTATGTGCAAAACATTACGGCGTTGGTAAATTACAGTCATATTTCATAAATTAGAATATGCATCCTGATGAGTCTGGTTTGTCAAATGAAAAGTACCTTTGGAAAAATAACAACCTTTAAGAAGTATCAAAGCTATATTATCTAAATTTTACAAAAATATGTTTTAAACATATTTTCTAAAGGTGTCACTATGCTCTGACAGTATAATATGAGTCAGAGAATCTGTGAAAAAATCGTCAAGCTTTTCCATCTTCTCCCCATGCTAGTGTTGCCATCTGAAGAAATGCACTGCATCAGAAACAACCAATCAGAGCCAGGAGGAGGGGCTTTCGTTGTCAATCATTAAATTCAAGTTGGCTATTGATCTGCATATTATTGTATGAATGTTAATGAGTGGAAGTAAAACATGGCTAAAGGAGACAATAAAGGATTCCCACCATATAAAGAGCTTCTAAAAGAATGATCTGTTCATGTCAAATGAAAGTAAAATCAGTGTTTCTACTATGAGATGTGAAATCAGTGAAAAAGGAAGTTTTTTCCATCTTTCACTTACAGAGAAAAAAGAACAGGTAAAAGAGGACAAGTAGTCATTCACTAAGCTCAACTCTTTCATGTCCACCTGTTCAAACTGACATGTATTTTTGGTTAAATATATTGTCATTTATTCCCTATAAAACTATGCCCTAGTTTACTTTGTTGCTTTACAATTAAAAGCCTAGGCTCCACATTCAGCTAAGCATGAAAAAGAAAATCACTTTTTGGTTGAGTGAGAAACCAAACTACCTTTGGGTGTTTTGATAGAAATGCATATGTTGTGGGGACCACAGCCTGCAGAGTTTGCTGTTTATTCCTTCATTCCTAAGGACAACAATCTACATCTAGTCGAAAGGTCAAGAAACATTTTTACTGGAAGCATATTTAAAAAAATGTAAATGGCTAAATGGCTAAAACCCCAATTGGGGTTTATTGTAATATTAATGATTTATGTTGTAAGAATGGAAAACGTATGGACTGTTGCCAAAGTGGCTCACTGCTCTCTGTAACAGTTTAAACAGAATCAGCAAAATATTGAATTTTGAAAAGTCAGAATATTGCTGTGGTTGTGAGCACTGCCCAGGTCATCTCATCTGATATTGTTTTTTTTTTATTTCTTTTCTTTTTACCCATCCAAACACAGAATTGTTCATTTACCTTGTTTTATATTTAGTTACTTTATGTTTTGCCTGTTAATGGTCGACGCAGTTCTGACTCAAATTCTACTGGGAATGACCTTCACAGCCAGTGGTTTCCAAACCTCTTCTTGTTTTTTTTTAACAGTTGTCTTAGCTCTACACATGTAAAAAAAAAAATAAAAAAATCACTCATATACAAAAGGCATGATTAGCATATATATTGTGTTGACACAGTGGCAATATGCACCCTGTATTCCTTAATCTGTATTTTCTCAGTGTACAGCTCTCTATTTTAAGATTTTCGCATCCTTCTTCCTGTCTGTCTTTGAAGTTTAGCAGCTTCAGGTTTTGTCATTTTTATGCGTAGAACACGATCCTGAAATTGTTTACAGTAAAGCAAGAAATAAAATATACTGTATAACATATTTGCCTCTGATTTGCATATCATACTTTTTTTTTTTTTTTGCGTGATCCAGAAATGCTCAAGGCAAGACCCTGGATCTGAAAAAAAATATTGAATTCTAATAATGATAATGCAAATGAAAAAGAATTTAAAATGTAGTTTTGCTCTGTTTGCGGGGGATTTGCTTGAGAGGGATTTAATGTTCACAGGAGACTTTGTTCTGTTTTCTTTCATTCATGGGATCCATTAACACTCTGGTGCCTCTTGCCAGCCATTCACATTTGCCATGGTAGCTGAACATAAACTCACAAGTACACACTTATACACACAAAATGAGAATGTGTTAAGTTGCCTTGGTTATTGAATGAGTTTTTCATTGACTGTCTGTTACTATGGAAGTGAAAGGGTGCGAGGAGATGATCAGTGGAAAACCAGGAGACAAGGAGAAAGTTGCAGGAGATTTTTTCAAAGAAGGGAAAACAACAGCCACAACAAAGGGTTACAGAAAAAAAAACACAGGGGGAGAGAGTGAAGAAAAAAGGGAACGAGGGAGGTGAAAAAACAATGAACACAAGAGTGGGGTAACCAAATAGAAGAATGATGAGAGGAGACAAAGGGAGTAGATAGACAAGCTCAAATAAAAAAAAAAGGAAAGGAAAAGGAGAAGACATGGCGTCAGAGGGCTGACATGGTAGGAGAAAGTGAGATGGGAATAGAAATATAAGAAAAGGGGAAAGGAAAAGCAGAAACCCAAAAAAGGACAACAGATAAGTCATATCTGGTAAAACACAATGATCCCCATCACACACACACACAGACATCAGCAGAGATCTCTCCCTGAGAAAGCATGTTGTAACTCATCTCTGCTTAAAACATCCAGAGCTGAACAGGCAGTGAGAGGCAGCCTGTTCCTACCAGACAGATCTCCATTAAATGATGAACTAAACGATGATGAACTGAACTGCAAGGCAAAGTTAGCGTCACTCATTTTTTTGGCTGGACACATTCATTAGGAATTCATCTAACATTTTGATAATCTAACATGATCTAAATGATCTAACATTATCATGGCTGATTGTGGCCATATGTGATTCTTTGTGAAACGTTTTCAAGAGTGTCCAACTAATGGCCTCTTTTACAAAAGTTCTGTCTGTTGCCACTATGAATTTTGCCACTATGAATTTTCTGTTCACCCTTGTCCCTAGTGGGGTCAGGAGGTGCTGGTGCCTATCTCCAGCTACGTTCCAGGCAAGAGACGGGGTCACCCTGGACAGGTCACCAGTCTGTTGCAGGGCAATGCAGAGAGAAACATGTCTAAACTATGTCTTCAACATCTCCCTGAGTTCAGTTAATAATCACACCTCTAATTTTTTCAGATTACACCAATCAACACCAGATGCTTCTGGTCTCCAGTCATTTCGCATGTCTTGCTTTTGTCTTAGCTTTAATCTTTAACGTCAGCTACTAAAGAAGAACCTCTGGGCCTGGCTCCTTTGAAAACTCTCCCCTGTTATGTTCTACATCTGCAGTGGTCTACATCGGATTAGAACTGTGCGACATTCTTGAGTGATAGTTTAGCTGACACGATGCCTTAAAGAATAATCTGTTTGATCACAACACTGGACACGACAGAACAGAAAAGATTACCTTGAGCATTGGACATTCAATCTTTTCTATCCTTCTTCTATCTTCAATAAGAGAATGACAGTCTCTTTAAAGTCAGGGATCAATTTGCTTTTGAGCAGTCTCGTGGCGTTATCCCCTTTGACTGCTCACCATTCTCTCATCTTGTAGTGATATGACCCTAAACCGTCTCCATGGTAGTCTTGATATTTATGTGAATGACTGGCTGGATATTTCTACGACATCATTATGATAGTTTAAACTTAAATACATTCCTTGAGGTCAGAATACACAAAGTGTTTGTCAAATAAAGGGGAATCCAGACAGACACTCAGTGTAGTGGACCATCTTGTTAAATCCTCAACAGAAGAAAAAAATGATCAAAAATACATTAAAATTTAATATAAAAATATTATTGCATCTGTAACTCTATTCTCTTATGCTATTTTATGTATTTTCTAGAAAAAAATGTTCCCTCTCGGTCTGAAACACTTTCCTTCTTTCTCTCTTTGCTGTAAATTAGATAAGACATGACATATTGTGCTTGCAGTGGAGACTCAGGTTGCTCTGCTTCCAAGTAGAAGCTAAATGCACAGATTTACACTCACACCATATGAAGCGTGTTCAAATCTGTGCAACAATCGATGTGAAGTTTGCTCTTTTGTCACTTTTTCTCCATTTCTCTGATTGGAATCATACAAATCACAGTCACAGATATGTATCTTAGCAGAACCTTACAGGGGCTCCAGGCTCCCCCATAGATGTTCTGGTAAACGTCCATCATGAATCCTTGATAATTATTGGTCTAAGTTTGGCACGTCTTGTACATTGGGGCGGAACATCGTTTCTCACGATGGTGGACAACAGAAAGTAAGAAAAAGAAGAGCTGGACAGAAAGGTGAAGAAGCTAACAGGGTTTGTTTAAAACTCATATTGGACAAGGAACTATGGTCCTGCCTGAGCTGCGTCTGATCTGGCGCATGCGTAACCGCGATAGGATCATGAACAATCCATACACTACTGTACTAATCCTGCACTTTGGGTAGAAACTGATGAGTTTGTGTGAGTTCACTGGGCTGAGCAAGAAGCAGGGAGCTGCCAAAATATGGATGTTACTTTTAAAGCATCGGAACAAGTTTGCAAACATCAGAAACAATTCTTCCCCAGATGGCGCTTTGAAAGCCAGCTCCAAGTACAGCCAAACGGTCTGATTTATCCTCCATCCGTCGCAGCTGTGTTTTGCTTTGCATGTCGTATTCAATGATGCTAAAAGTCAGTGATGCTTTGAAACGAGTTTCGGTGACTGGAAACACGCAACAGAAAGAGCGAGAAAACAGTGAAACTCACAGAAGAGACATGCGACTATGCTCTCGCCTGCTCAAGGCGAACTGAAAAAAGCGCCACTCGCTTTAGCCTCTCCAGCTAGCAGAGGAAATGTCTCACTGCTCCAGGCGAAGGCCCAAGGTTGTCCAAATAGCTCCTGGGCGTCATGCCCTGTCCTGACACGCAGCTAAAATTCAGTCATCATCGATTGACATAGCGCTGTTGCCTTGCAGTAAGAAGGTCCTGGGTTCGATTCCCGGCCCGGGGTCTTTCTGCATGGAGTTTTTTTCCCTGTGCATGCGTGGGTTCTCTCCGGGTTCTCCAGCTTCCTCCCACAGTCCAAAAACATGACTGTCAGGTTGATTGGGCTTTCCAGATTCTCCTTAGGTGTGAGTGTGTGTGTGTGTATGGTTGTTTGTCCTGTTTGTCTTTGTGTTGCCCTGCGACAGACTGGCGACCTGTCCAGGGTGTGCCCCGCCTCTAGCCTGGAACGCAGCTGGAGATAGGCACCAGCACCTCCCGACCCCGTTAGGGAGAAGGGTGACCGGAAAATGGATGGATGGATATATATAACAGCTATGCCTTGCCAGTAATCAGATAATAATTAGCTGGCCAAAGGAGGAGATAAAAGCCACAGATATTAAGATTAGAAAGCTACTAACAATGCATGGAGGGTTCCATCCCTAATCCAGCACCCTGAGACTGTACACGAGCCGCAAGGAAGGAGGCAGAGGACTAGTGAGTGTGAGAACCACTGTCCAGGATGAAACAACTAAGATCCATAAATACATCAGGGACAAAGCCTCAACAGACAATGTGCTCAGTGAATGTCTCAGACAACAGGGAACGGAGGTTGAGGTGCCAGAGACACCATCATGGGAGGACAAGCCCCTACATGGGATGTACCACCAGCAAATAACCCAAGTGGCTGATATCAGTAAATCCTACCAATGGCCGGAAAAAGCTGGACTCAAGGACAGCACAGAGGCCCTCATCCTGGCCGCCCAGGAACAGGCCCTAAACACCAGAGCAATAGAGGCCCAGATCTACCACACCAGACAAGACCCAAGGTGTAGGTTGTGCAAGGAGGCCCCTGAGACAGTCCAGCATATAACAGCAGGGTGCAAGATACTGGCAGTGAAAGCGTACATGGAACCACATAACCAAGTGGCAGGCATAGTGTACAGAAACATCTGTGCAGAATATAGACTAGAAACCCCGAGATCAAAGTGGGAAACACCCCCAAAGGTGGTGGAGAATGCCAGAGCTAAGATCCTGTGGGACTTCCAGATCCAGACAGACAAAATGGAAATGGCAAACCAACCAGACATTGTCATAGTGAATAAACAACAGAGGAAAGCCGTTGTGGTAGATGTAGCAATACATCTACCACAATAGCAATACATCTACCACAACGATTGCAACATCAGGAAAAAGGAGCACGAGAAATTGGAGAAATACCAGGGCCTTAGGGAGGAACTGGAGAGGGCCTGGAAGGTGAAGACCACAGTGGTGCCTGTGGTCATTGGGGCCCTCGGGGCAGTCACCCCCAAACTGGATCAATGGCTCCAACAGATCCCAGGAACAACATCAGACATCTCAGTCCAGAAATGTGCAGTCCTTGGCACAGCCAAGATACTGCGCAGGACCCTCAAGCTCCCAGGCCTCTGGTAGAGGACCCGAGCTCAGAGGATAAGAACCACCCGCGGTGGGTGAGAGGGGAATTTTTTTTTTATATGTGTATATATTCTCATTTACAAAACTACTGTCTCTTCAAACATTAAGCATTAAGCCGTTCTCTCAGCTAACAGAAGCCAAAGTGAAAATAAGGACTGCGGAATTTTGCTCAACATCCTCATCAATGCCGAAGCTGCATGACAGTATGTGCTTGACAGGCTTGCAAGGAGTGTTTCTAGCTGAAGCCCCTCAACTCATCTATTTTCATGTCAGCATCGTTTGAATGTGAAAGACCTGCATGAGGTTCCGACTGTCAGTCAAGCTCTTAATACACATGAATATGCGCATCACAAAAGAAAACCAAAAACCTGAGCTATATTTTTGGAGAACTGAGTTTTCCCTGGTGTTTGTCTTCAAGTAAGAATGTATAGTTAGCTGCGAGAGGATCTGTGTAAACGGTGATGTGTGACAGACAACAGACCATGAGAGATTTTGAACTCTAGGACAAAAGAAAAAAGGAATTCTGAGAGGGGAGCAGATTAAGGTCGACAGACAACGGATGGATCTGTCTCTGATTTCTGTTAGCTTCACTAGAATGGAGAAACAACAAAAAGCAATTCATTCTGCTTTCAGTATTCATCTCACCTCTGCTCAGCTGGCCTTTGTCCTTCTACTTTGTTCTTTCATATATGTAAACTTTACCCCCCCCCACTCAAACCCTGCCCACAGTCATTATGATGAGCCCATAAGAATCTATTGTGTAAATGTTTTCATGCCTTTCAGTACATCTAGTACGACTTTGCACATTTGACTGAGACTCCTAAGTCACAGATAGCTTCCCAGATAATGTAAGCTGTTCACAATTTATTTACTAATGACATACCTGAAAAACATAGCCTGATGATCTTGACAGAGGCATCTTATTCTTGTTTGATCAACTCATGATGAACTTTAGCAATAAATCACCAATAAGCTATTTCAGTTCAAAAAGAATCTAGCTATGGAGTCTTTTCAAGACGAGATGGTGTCTATTTTTTTCGATGAAGTGGTTTTCCCTCCAACGCCTTGAGAGCAGAATGGGCAACTGTCTACTCCAGATGATACACCAAGAGCAATGCAATTATCTACCTCAGCAAAGGTCTAAATATCAGCCACTGTCTTTTTCTGCTCAATAGTTTGAGGTTTGACTGACAGAAAAAAATTTTATCAGTGAAAATCTGAATTGGTGGGTCAGGATTTTTAAAGATCGGTGTTACGACCCGTCTAGGGATCGCCAGATCATTACATGAAGGATCAGTCATCTTCAGATCCAAAGAAGCCGACACACACAAAGTTGAACATTTTATAATGTCATTTATTTTAAAAGACGTATTTTTGATTAAGATGTTACAAGTGGCTCAAATGGCTTGAGAGTGAGCTATTATGCCAAAAACAACAGACAAAAGGAAACAGCTGAATATTAGCCAACTTGCCTAATTAAAAGTAAATAAACCAAATGACAAAAACTTACCTCCCTAATTAAGAAATACACGAGAAAACTATGGAAACATAAACAGCAGCTCACTCCTACAAACTCCAGAACTTTTAGAAGGTGTTAACAGTGTGGCAGTTTGAGATGAGCAGAGGACGGATGGCAGGAAGTCTGCGTCACCAGCCTTTATATCCGTCACTTCCGGGAGGCCACCAATTGGACGTTGCGGTCATCTCCTAGGAATCAATCAGGAAATATGCAACACTCATATTTGCATAATTAAGATGACGATGCCAGTCGTAACAACTGGTAATCGGAGATCGGCCAAATAACTCCAATCGGTGCAACCCTACTGAAAATATATGTCCACATCCATCCATTTTCTTACACCCTTGTCAGCAGGGGTATTGGTGCCTCCAGCGAGACATTTCGGACAAGTGGACAGATCACCAGTTTATCGCAGGGCAACACAGAGACAGACAGGACAAACAACCAAACCATGCACACACACCTAAGGAGAATTTAGAGAGACTAATTAACCTGACAGTCATGTTTCTGGAATGTGGGAGGAAGCCAGAGTATTACAATAAACAATTATATTTTTCAAAGACCATTTTAAACTAATGTAATGCTAATCATATAAGTACATCCTCACAAAAATAAATACACTTTATTTTCAAAAGAACACTTAACACTGGAACTGGTAAACAAAATAAACAAAACAACCAAAGATAAAAAATAAAATGGACTCTCAGCCCCCATTAACAAAAAATACAGTTGAATAAAAACTAAACAACATGAAACCAAAGTGGAAATAAAAACTACATTCAACCAAAAGAGTATAGATTATGTATACTATGTTGCCCTTTAATAACCATTAGATTTAGATAGAGAAGTTTCCAAATACCTGATTCAATAATTCACTCCTCCCTCATGGTGATGACTTGAGGTCAGAGACCAGAGTTGAGCCTTTTTTCATCCAGTGTCATCAGTAGAAAGAGAAAAAGGCAGGAAGAAACAATAAAGCTGACTAATTAAAATGAGGTTGATCATTTTCATTTATCATCTGGTTAACAGATTTATTGTTTATTGCAACAGGCCTATACACGTAAAAAGTAGATGAATGTAATTTAAGATTGGTTAAACAACTCCATAACCACCACCAACACAAATATGTACAGAACATAAAATATCCAGATATCCAGATATTACATGAATCCAAAGTATTGGCTATTTCTGTTACATGTTTCAACAGCGTCCTGTAGTACACTGTTGCCTTTAAAGCATCTTGTTGTTTGGGTCTTTGCAGACTTTTGATTGGTAGTAACACACATGTGGTGTGAATGACTGGGGTGAGAGCTGTTGGATGCTCTGTCTGTCTCTCCCATCCACTCTCTTGTTTACTGTGTCCTGCTGTGATGTCTGGCCTTACAGAGGGGAGAGAAAATAGACATACTCTCTTTTTTCTTGCCTCCTGCTTCTTTCAATCCTCCTCTCTGTATTTTTTTTTCTTTTTTGAAAACACAACAAACTATGGTAACTAAAATCCAAAGAGGCAAAACCACACAAACTAAACAGTGATGAATTCAAACACCAAATACATTTTAAAGAGGGATTTGAACAATTTTAGAGACTACACCTGTGAGCAAATCATTTTTTCTAAGGTTAATTCTATTTAATCATAATTTTAAACTTTGGTAATCTATGTTAAGGCAGTTTAAAGTACCAGTACTGCTCCTCTCCAGCCAAATGTCCAAAGAACCTTTTCATTCAGACATCAGGACTGCATGATTTCTTTTATCTTTCTGATGACTTGTCCACTCAAACGGATGTTTAAACACAAAACAAGGTTAATGGATTTATCAACATCTCAAACACAAGGCTCCCTTCCAAAACTCTGTTCTTTAATTCATCGGAAAGGAAAGAATGGTGAAAGTCTTAATAGAAATTAGCTGAAAAAACTTGCATTGAATGAATAGAAATTACTTCTTTGTCTTCCCAACTCTATCCCATCTGTAAAATGAGATTTAATTGGCACAACTGAAACAGGATAAATATGTGGAATAACAGGTACAGTTTCACAATTTAACTTATAAAATGCTGTGAAATAGATAGGGGATAAATAATAAAACCTATACATCAAATTCTAAGTTTGAACTACCGAACTAAGCTTAAACACATAACTAAAGTTACGCATTGATTTATATATGAATGTAGGGCTGTAACAATTCCTCGATTGATTCGAGTACCTCAACAATTAAAATTCCTAGAGGAAAATTTATCTGCCTCGAAAATTTTGGTTTTATCATTTAGCACGATGTGTTCCAGCCAAGACATTATTTGTGATGTGCAGTGCTCTCACTCCCTCCTCTGAGCTGCTGACAAAAGCTAAGTGCTGGCGGAATAATGTCCAGTTTTTTAATGTCCAAGTTTTTGCCCTGTTTTGAGGGACCAATAAGCTTCCTAAAATGACTGGTGGAATGCATGCAGTACAGCAGCCTTTCTTCTCTCGAGCTGCTGGTTCAGAGCGATTGAGTGTTTATGCAGGTGAGCGGATACACTGAATATTGGGTGGCTGCGCTGTAGCTAATGTTCAAGTGTAGCTTCACGGACAAACTGTAAAGTCAATGTTATATCATCACGGCGGCATGTAGCTGATGGATGTTTCTGTGTGTGACGAACAAAGCTGTAGAATCCTGTCACTAACATTGACACAAAAGCTATAAATGTCTGGGTAAGATTAGAGTTCATCTCTTAAATTGACTCAAGATGAATACATGAACGAAAAGCTGGAGGGTAGACATTTTTATAAGTGCTTGTGAGACTTCCTTTTAATTATTGAAATTAATATAATTTCAGATTTTTGTACAACTTTTCTTCAGGTTAACTTAGAAAGATAATAATTATTATTACAGGTTAATTTTCTAAACTACAAAAAAGTTATTGTTAGGGACGCTCAAATAAGAAAAATTGAACTGATGTTATTTGTTTGTAACACTGCTGTTATGTTACATTTACCAATGTTTTATTTTCTGATTTTTAAAAAATCCAATTACTCTATTAATTGTGAGAATAATCGATAAGAGTACTCGATTACTAAAATATTTGTTTACAACAGCCTATATGAGTGTATGAATACATGTCAGTGTGATAGGTTCATGCACCACTTTGTGGTCAATATTACTGGGAAGTTGTTATGTAAATGCAGTCCATTTTATCTTTTATGGTAATCACTTCTTGCTCTGGGCAACAGTTTGAATATGGATGCCAAAATAAAACAGAGCCAGGCATTCTTTCTTTATACAATCCACTTTATGAATTTATCCATAACAGAATTCCCAGTTCTGTTTGAATCCCATCCTGAAACCCTGAAAAGATTGAATCCTCCTCTTTCCTACTTGAGAACCTTGATTCTGCTGGATGAAGCCAGTGAAGGAGATACAACTTTGACTGTCTTTTTCATTTTCTTTAACACATAATGTACTCCTGGATCAATTCTTCTGTGGATTTGTGTCAGTTGTTGGCAGATGGCTGTTCACAGTGAGCTGGGTTCTGGTTCTGTTGGATGTTTCTTCCTGTTAAAGGAAGAAACTGAGTCTTCCATTCTGCATGATCAGTGTGAAGAATTTCTACAGTCAGTGACTTGATAAAATTTGCTGGGTTTTCCTAACCGTTTTAACCTATTTTAGTCATGAACTGAATTTGACTCCATTGTTGGATAACAAGAGTGAATTTAGAATATGTCTGTCTATTACTGGATTAGATATATTTAGTTTTTTGGCAGTGTGTCTTGAGACAACATTTGTTTTGAATTGCTGCTATATAAATTAACTGAATTCTGTTCAGAACCAGGTCAGACTGGATTGCAAACTGAGAAAGGACTAATTCTGTACGCCAACTGAACCAGGTACACATTCACATTCATAGTGTTTCACTCTCTATTAATTAAAGAGTTAAAACTGTTATTGGAAATCTCCAATGTTTGTCTTAAACATTTACAGATGCCTCAAGAAAAAAATGTAAAAAGTTTGAAATCTTAATGTCTAAGATCCTGTTTGGGTGGTCTCTGTTAGTCATGTTCAATCATTTTGTTGGGGGAAATATCAATGCTTAGAATAACACATTTTTAATAATATTTTCTGCTATTTTTAGTTTTTTTTTTTTTTTACCAGTTAAAAGGAATTAGCATGGGGACAATTTTGACTTGTACCCATGACTTGTCGAACAGTTTGAATTACTAGATAAACAGATGAATTTGAAAAAAAGACAAAACAGAAGAGCAGAATGAGAGCATGTGAAGGTGTGTTAGTGTATGGCAGACTTACTGTCTTGAGTGTGTGTGTGCATCATTTGTACATGTACGGGACAACTTGATCAAGTCCTTTTTATGACTGTGTTCTGCATGTTGGGCGCGCGTGTGTGTGCTCGTTTGTGTGTGTGTGAGACATACTGCAGAATGCTTCTACCTGTAAATGTCAGCCAGTTGTTCTTAGGGATGACAGCTAAGAAATCAGCGGTAAATCTGGCTGGAAGCCTGCTAAAGAGGTGATTAATAAATATGTCATCTATGTGTGGATGCCTCTGTGAGTGTAAAGAGGTGTGTGTGCGTGCGCGCATGTGTGTGTGTTTGGGTTTGCTGACCCTATTTACTATAAGACAAAAAGTAGGTGAATGATGGATAAAGAATATCTGAAAAACATAGGCAGAATTACGTGGTAGGATGGAGGATTAGTAGGTTGCGTTGATTTAAATAGAAACAGAAAGTAGGTTCAAACTACTGCATTTAAAAGGGGACAGGTTATCTCTAGTCTCTAAAACAAAGGGGATTTGTTTTTTTCTCTTGCCCACATCTAAGAAAAAACAGACACTTTCTCTGTTTTTGCATACGTCTACCTTTCTGTCTGCAGACTCCACAATCCAACTGTGCTCCATTATTCCAGAGCCAGGATGCCGCTTCCTCTTTGTCGTTGTTAAAATAAAAAGAGAGATGGTAAAGCTTCGCCCTTCATCACACTTAGCCCGGCGACCGTGCTGCTCTCTAATGGAACTTCATCCATTTCAAATGACAGAATCCATTATGGCTGCATGCACTGCTCTTCAGCGCAAGTGTTGCATGCACTGGATTTATTCTAGTTATTTGCTGATAATGTGTGCAAACTAAACTGAGCCACATTTTTTCTCATGCACATGCTTAGCTTGAGGTAGGGTGGTGGATGTAAGTCACTTAGAGAAAATCTACAAATACATTTATAAAGAGCTCTTGCATGATTATTATAGTTTGTGTAACAACTTGCTTGTTTTTATTTATTTAGATTTTTTTTTTAAACCAAGCTTTGGGTTCTTATTGTGGCTGATACATTGTCTAATGCTTATGTAATGTTTAAAATACCACCTGAAAGCGCCCAGTTTTCATAAGGTTTAGAGAAAATATCATTTTTATTCTAGATATTTATTATTATTTCATATTATGGGGCCCAAAACAGGACTATGTATAACACTTCTTCCCTGGAACCTCTGCATTTTCAGGGGCCAGGGGCCACAACTGCCTATGAAAAACTAAAATATGCAAATATTTACCACTTCTTCTGCAAATGCTTAAAAATGTCTATTTTAAAGGGGCAGTATTATGTGTTTTCCTGCCACGTAAAACCATTTTATAGCACAATCTAGTTATTATAGTATCTTCAGTTATTATGAAAATGCTGTACAGAGCAAATATGACTTGAAATAAATTTGACTTTGTGATTTACTCCCTGGGCTGCACAGAGGCATGATAGAACTTAACCGGTTCTAACACCAAATATACCGTGGCATGCATTAATATTGAGAATATTGACCATGGAAACAAGAAAACAAAAAAAATAAATAAATAAAAACAATGTATTTTCTTAAACAGAGGGCTACTTCTCTGTGAAAGACTAGTGAAAAAGAAGAACAACTTTTCAGGCATCCTGCAATGTGCCACAGTAGTTTAATGTTGTCACCAGACAGGGTTTGTTACAGAGCAGTAACAAACATTCAAAAGGACACTTTGATTAGCCAATCATATTTTGATTTCTTGTTCGCATGTATTCTGCACTCCTCCAAAGTATTGTTGTTGACCCAATAAAGCTGATCTTAGTGACAGATCTGAGAATGCCTTCAGCTGGTTTGGAGCCAATTTATTGGTGCAGCTCGGCTTTCATAGTTTCTATTGGTCGATTGTTGTGCCTACCTGAGGACATGAGTTGTCTCTGTGCTTCTTATGGCTTGTTGTCTGTATTTTGTAGATATTTCAACTATCACTGCTGCTGTGCCCATGTACCAGCTTTTAGGTTTCTGCTGTTAGAAAACATGAGTTTGTTTTCAGATACTCCAGTCTTTAGTCGTTAGACTCTCCCGAGCAGAAGAATTGATAAACTGTAACTCCGGCTTTAAAGTTTTAGTTTGCTGGTCTAAAATTGACTAGCAATCAGTTTTAGAATTCCTTTTAAAATTTTGATCTAAACCTTCACAGCTTTATGTGATTAAATTCTGTGCTTAATTCATAAAGAAACATGTCATTTTATTGAATTTTATTTAATTCTGCACTGAAGGAAAACTGAGAGGTTGAACCTGAACCAGAACATGAGCACTAACTGAGGACAGCTGTTTCTGTCAGTGGTGTGTTTGGCTGTTGCAGAGGGTGGATGTTTGACGCTGCCCTGGAAGTGCTTGAACAGTCTCATAACAAACAACGTGGTAACACCAAATAAACACTGATGTGTATTCTTGTATTTTATTGGTATATGTGTGTGTGCGTGCGTGGGTGTGCATGTGCGTATGTGTGGCAGAATCGCTCCCCACTAAACTGACACATTTTCAATCACACGGTTTATTCTGTGGAAATTGTTGAGAACAAGAAAAAAGACCAGATTTCTGCAGCTCTATGGGCTACAATAGGACAAGCCAGGATTAGTTTTTTTTTTTTTTTTTTAACTTTGTGCGAATGTGTGTGTGCGTGCAAGTGTGTGTGAAACCGTATGTGTATGTATTCCCAGACAATACCCTGGTAGCCAATTTGTAATATATAGTCAGCCTTGAAAAATGGCCCAGATCTCCCCTTCGCTGTCTGCAATTTAGCTCTGCCTGCACCCAGCAATACCCATTGTGCTGCCTCCCACCACTGCCATTTTGGCTTGATGGAGTGTGTGTTTAGATCCAGTGTGTCTGGGTGTGCATTTCAGTGTGCTTTTACCTATAAGTCTGTCTTTGGATGTGTGTCAATGTGCACAAACCAGTGACATTGTTTATTCACAGGTTATTGAATTTCTGCTTGTGTATCTTTGTCTCTGTCATTATGTGACTGTGTGTGTGGCGTCACATTGAAATTGTTTGCCCAAGTCTTTATCCTGTGAATGTAGTAGTTAATGTGGCACAGCAACAGGTCTGAAAAAATTCGAGAAAGGTGCACAATCCAAATGAAAACCAAGAAAAAGTTGAGGAAGTAGCTAAAGGGATGATTGAACAAGAAAGGGAAAAAAAGACAAAATCAAAATGAAAAATTATTATTATTATTTTTTTAATCTATGTATACGTGCACACAAAAACAAATGATGGCCATAATGCAAGTTATGGTAAACTGACAAATTAGTTTATAAAAGCTTAGAGGCACACAGGAAGACGGGAGAGGAAATAATTTGCTGGAGAGATAGAGATTGAGGCAAAAAGCAATGTAAGTGATGCAAGAAATGTTAGAAAAGGAGGGAAGAACAGAGTGAGGAAAAAGGGAATGAGAAAAAAACCCAACAGGGAATGGGGACAAGAGAGAAAAAGATCATGGAAAGAAAAAAAGTCACTGTAGAAAGAAAAAAAGAGCGAGGCAGAGAAATGGAGTAGGAGTGTGATGTTGCTGAAAGAAATAAGTGATGTGATGAGTGACCTTATGAACCTCATTCTTTCTCTGGAGATTGATTGTTTTACCAAAGGTCTCACTTCTGTTAATAGCAGACACAGCAGGGTGGAGAGGTCAGCTGTGAGTGTGGGTTTGTGTGACGGAAACTTCATTTAATAAAGAAAAAAACAGGACCATTTCTTTCTGTTCTTTGAGATAAAAGGAATCTGACCTACAGTCAATATATTTACATGAAAAAGAAAATATTAGTGAATCTATAATATAGTATATGCAGCTCTGGAAAAAATTAAGAGACCACTTAAAATGATCTGATTTTACTTTTTATATGTACATGTTAGAGTAAAATGAACATTGTTCTTTTCTTACATGAACTACTGACAACATATCTGAAATTTCCACATAAAAATTTAGTTATTTCCAGAAAATGGTCAAAATAATGAAAAAGATACAGTGCAAGGAAGTTCATATTCATCTAGAAAGAATAAAACTAATGTTTTAACTCAGGAAGAGTTCAGAAATCAATAGTTGGAGGAACAGCCATGAGGTTTTCAATGGAGTTCAGTGCAGTGGTGTCTTAATATTTTCCACAGCTGTACATGATCATTGTGAAAATGGTCATAAAAAGCTGTACAACTATTCCCATAGTTGTGCAGGTGACATTTTCCATAATTAATGGTTCCATCGATTGTAAGATGTAATCAAAGTAGCAAAGACCTTCACACTATCACCATGTTTGTCGGGAAGATTATCTTTTGATGAAAAGCGGTGTTAGAAATAGTTCACAAACTGTTGCACTTTTGTTTTCTTAGTCCACAGAATCTTTTGGCAGAAACCTTGGGGATCAAAAGTGAAACCAATCAAAAGTGTTTAACTGTGTTTTGCTCAGCAGTGATTTTAGTCTCGGATGCCCATGAATCTCATTCTATTTTTTATATCTGAATCATGACCCCTGACCTTCAGTAAGGTGATCGTCTCAATGATGTTCTTGTTGTTTTTCAATAAAACAATGCCACTCTTGGATGACTGAGTGACAACAGTTAATCGGGTGGATGGAAAGGCAAGGTTACATGTGGAAAGCATATGTTGGTGCTTCAGACTGAGGGCAGAAACCAAGTCCTGCTTGAAAACGAAACAACCATTCTCCACAAAGCTTTTCTATACAGGAAAAGGTGAAGTGCTATAAAAGTTTCTGGTATATGGCTGCACTGAATAAAGGCTTGGAGTAAATGATGTTTTTCCCTTATCCTCAACTTTCTAAATGATCTACTTAGAAGCAGGACTGTGCAGACTGCCAGCTGCTTTAGCGATGACTTTCTCTGGCTTACATTCTTTAACTCTCCATTGGCTTGGCGCACACTGAGCAGGAGTGCAGCAAATGTCAAAGTTGGACAGCGGGGGCGTAGGTTTTACCTTTAGATCCCAAAAGCATAAAAAACACCTGGTGAAAGCACACACAGGGTCAGGAGCGACTCCGCCGGACCGAGTACAGAGTAAAAACTTGTGGGGTCCAAATGACCTCATCTCTTAAGACCAGGCAAAAAGCATAAAAAAAAAATGTAAGCATCTGTATGCTGGAGAGATGTTAAGTCACCAGTCTTCACTAAGATGATTTAAGCCACAACATGACATTTGCTTATTGTTTATTAAAGTAGATCCCTTGTATTTGAAGGGGTTAGCAACCATGACCACCCACAACAAGCTGAAGTTTATGAATACTTAAAACGTTTTTTAAAAATGCCTATAACTACCTACTATATAGTTCAGTCACAAAATATACCTTAATATGCATTAAAACACATTTTGGAAGCATTGTTAGTTCTACCACAGAAGCTAACATCTGCAGTTTCTTATCTGTGCTCTTGGTGGGACAGCCAATCAGTGCCAAAGAATATGAATGTGGCTTCTGCATTGGCTGCTTCCACAGAAGCAATAGCATGACAAGTAGCATTGTGCTGTTTCACCTTCTCAAGATGCATTTTCTGCAGAATTCTTTAGAAGAGCTTAACAAAAAAAATTTGCAAATTACCAACCAGTAACTTGAGTTACATTTCAGAGAGAAATCTGCAAATAGTTTGATGTGGGAATACTGAACTGTGAATAGTTAAGTTCCCCGTGTCTCTGTTTAATTTAAATCGATACATTTATCTCTTAAAAATAAAAAAATATATAGTTTTAATGTACCTAGGAAAGTAAGCAACGGAATCTGCCAGTCATTTACTATTAATTCAATTGATTCCTGCTGCTCCTCCATGGATTAACCATTGTCGTGATCCAGAATCCTTTTTCCAAATAGCCACACTTATTTTTACTGCTTTTAAAAACATTCATTTTTATCAGATACGTTCCCTAAACATGCATCAAATCAAAAAGCAATCCAATTTCTAGACTTTATCTGGGTCATTTAATCTGGAAAGCAGCTCTTTGTGTTCTGCTGTTGCTGTAAACTGAAACAGGTTATGCCCTCACTCCAACCTCTGACAGGAACAATAGTGGGCAGCTCGCCTCAGAAAACTGTTTTACAGTAATACATGTCCACAAAACAAGAACGACATTATAAATGGTTTCATGGTGCGCTACACAGTTCAGCTAATGTTCTCCTGGAAGCCGGCACTGCTTCTCTGTTTCTCCTTTTTTCTTTCCTCTCACTCTCCAGCCTCTCTTGCTCTGCCTCTGTTTCGTAGTTTTTTTTCTCTTCTCTCTTTTATTTTTCTAACTTCTCCTGTGCTCCTTTTTTCAGTATGAAAAATCCACATCAACATGGGTTTTGACAGCCTGTCTTTGGTGGGTGTGTAAAATTTGAATAATTCTCTGTGCATAGACTCTGGGGCGGCTTTGTGTTTTGTATTTGACTGTGTCACTTCGCCTTTCTGTCAAATCCCAGCCAGTACCATTTAGCTTTGCTATAAATATATAAATGGAGAAATAAAGCAGCTAAATGGAGTTGTATCTGTTTATTCCTGAATATTTTACAAACCTTGAGCTGTTTAGTCAACCAATGGATACAGCAAAAAAGTTATCTTTTTCTTGCTGTTTTTTTTTTTACTGAAATTCTGTGCTAATATATCTGAATCAGAATCAACTTTATTTGCCAAGTTTGCAGGAACAAACAAGGAATTTCACTCTGGTTTTCATCACTGTAAATCAAAGAACAGTCACAAAACAACAAACTCCAATATAAAACAATGCAATTAATCTAAAATGTTTAATGCCTCAATATTGCATAATGCAGATTTTCTCATTTTCACCTAAAAGCCTCTCTCTTGCTAACTAGTTACCTAGTTCACAGCAGCGCTTTACACGGTTAACCCCAGTTTTGTATAAAATTCATAATAGCAGAGTCGCAAATGTGAGAGAAAAGATGAACGAGGAGTTAGACTGATGGGCTCAGAGGCAACACTGAGGTTTGAGCGGGCGCCACACAAACCGTGGCTTTAAGCTTGAGTCCTGTCGGATCCTTGCTGCATGTATTTCCCCCTTTTCTCTGCCCCTGCTAGACTAGTGTCAAATAAAGACTACTTTATTTGACAAAACAATACTTAAAACACAACAACAAAAAACAGAGTGATGTACGTTAGGATAAAACAAAGCGAGTGTGTATCTTATCCATTTATTAGATTCCTCAAGGCTTTTTCTTTAAACTTTTGTTTTGCATCTTCCATAAATTATCACAGAGACATTGTATTATTTTTTGATAAAACAGGAAATTTAGAGCATTATTTTTTAGCTGGAGAGTTTATTTTTCATAATAGATACTGTGTCTATATTTGTTGGATTTTCCATTCCATTGAGCTAAAAATGCCCATTTTTAAATTATTTTCTGACGTTACAACATGAAATTGTTAATACTGTTTAAAAAATACTTTGGTACTTGTAATTCACTTTGTATTAGATTAATACACGCATTCTTAATATGTATTCTCCTTTTCCCCTTTTACAATGGTGCTGATATTTTGTCCTGTTTATTTTCCCCTCTCTCTACTTTTCCTGGTTTTGTGTCCTAAGGCTGTCGTTTAAGAACTTTTCCACGCTTTATCTTTGTGTGTGTTTCACAGTGACCCCTACTGGGAGCGGCCGTCTAATGCAGGCAGCTGCTCGAACGTCCGGCCCAAGACCCTTCACCTGGCCGGCCAGCAGCATACCTCCTCACCATGGTAACGTTGGCGTCAGCTCCTCAGTAGCTGTAGAATTAGCAGTGGTAGATATTGTGTTTGTGTCATGCATCTATCAAGAGCAAATGATGAATGATAATTGGGATTAGGTTGTTTTCTGCTTAGTTTGAGTCTCTGTCTTTTGGGGCGTCAGCATTTTTTATGATATTCACCAAGAAACAACACTGGATGAAAATATTTATAGAGTTGGTTGCATGATTAGTTTTAAAAAGTCCTCCGTAACACGAATGTGTTCTAGAAAAATGCTGTGTATGAAAACCCAAAGTCAACTTATCCATTTAAAATTGTCCCTGGTTTAGTCACAAATTTAAAATCCAACACCTTTACTTGGCTTAGAGTTAAGATTTTATTGTCTCTTACTAATATTGACCTAATGGTTGTCAATAAATGGACAAAAATAATTGTCCTGAAAACATTCATGCTCACTTTTTACAAATATTCAGACCATAAGGGATTTAATTTATAGTTGTATAGAGATAAAAACAGAAGACCAAAGGTTTTTTTTTTTTTTTGATCATGTAACAAATTGATAAATTGGATTTAACAAAGCCTTAAGCAGTCAGCCAATGAGTTCAAAATCAGCGGTTTTATGCACTCATTAAAATGATTCACCAACATGTTTTTATTAAAGATAATGCAGTTAAAAAAGTCAAGAATTCAATTCTTCTTTGGTAACAGTCTGAATTTATACTAGTCTTAATTTAGAGTCTGTGTAAAATAACATGGTTTTCAGAGATTATCTTAACATATGAAGACAGTGGTGAGAGAATAAAGGAAAATATGAAATAAAACCAACTAAATTTTGTAAAATATTTCTTTACGTGTGAGAATATTATTTTTTGTTCCGCTTTTTACTATAGAGCAACTGACAAGTAAGTGTGAACATTTATCATAATATTTATTTGAACATTTTCATAATAAATTTTAGTTATTGAGGGTAAATAAAAACAAAACTGACAGATTGATCAGAAATGTTATTTCTGCTATTTTCTCCATTGTTTGTCCCATGAGAACATCAATAAGTATCAGTCAGTTTGGAAATATGATTAAATGCAGTTACTGTGTGTATGTGTATTTTTTAACGTCCACATATTTACATGAAAACGTGTTTCTGAATATGTACTGGTGTTCTGTACTGATTTCAGAAATCTGTCATCCCTCTGCAGACCATCATCCTTACTTTTGCTGTGTTTGTAAAAGCACAAAGCTGGAAAAAAATAGATTTGACCCTAGGAAGTGAACTCATGCTTGGTGCATTATATGCAATATTTTGTTTTTGTGTTCATGTTAGATTACAGTACTAGGCAATAAAGGGGATTTGTGACAAAATGTGGCTGAGAGATGACAGCAGTCAGTAGCTCCTAATTCAGTAAACTTAAGGATGTGAAAGTCACACTGGAGCAGGAACTGCACAGATAAACAGTGTAGAGTCTGAACAACCTCCAGGCACTACAACTTTACCAGTCAGGTGAATTAATACCTAAATCACTGGCATGAGTCATGACTCACTAACAAAAGATAAAAATAAAACTACAAAATATTACTCATGCCCCCTTTTCAGAAAGCAGAGTTAATAAGCTCTGAGTCGTCAGCAGTTACTCTGAATAGACTGACCCAACCTTTGGTTTCAGGACAGGAGATGTTAATTAGGTAACTCAACTCTGAGTCAAGGTACCAGAGTTAAGCCTGAGCATGAGTATAGACGCCCTCATCAATGGAGTGCAGATAACGCGATTCAGCATGGCAACAGGAGTAAAAAGAAGCCTGCAAGTGTGAATTTCTTTCCAGCGGAATTAGAAATGTAACGAGAACATGAGCAGAATATAGAAGAATGTTTAGCATATATATAATATGTTTTGACATATTTAGCAAAAGTATTGCTAAATATGTCAATACATAGCAAGCGTTAGCATGGCAGAGTGGATGTGTGAGTGTGATTTGTAGCATCAAGAATTAGTAATATTGTTGATGCTACAAATATTTAACGTTCAAAAGAAGAAGGATAATTTTATTTGTCTGACCCAAATAGCCATAACTACTGTACTTAGGACGCCCAAAAATAAATCAAGAGATTATGCCTGAAGTGTTAAAATGTGGTAGTGACTACATTACCTGTTTCACCGATATCTGGCTTTCTGGAACGGAAACCCAGAATATGCTCATATTTACCCCAGAACTTACTCAAGAGTTTCACTTATCCTCCTGTCTGAAACGAGGCCCTGCTCAGGTGTGTGTGTGTGTGTGTGTGTGGGGGGGGGGTGGGGGGGGGGGGTATGCGTGTGTGTGAGTTTGTCTGCTGTGTTTATGTCTGTCTTGCTCTTGGTTAGTGTGACACTAATGCCATGAGCTTGTGTATATTTGAGCGCTCACGTCTTCAAGGTGAAATTCAGTTAAATGGTGGAGCAGCTGGGTGGCCCAAGATGTCCTCTCCACCTGTCTGTCCTGCTTAGACGTATATGTGAGCATTTATGTGTGTTTAGGACTCTGCATTTACTTTGATTGTGGTTGTTGTTAATTGTTTATTTGTACATCTCAGCCTGTGGTGGTGAGCTGTTATATGGAGGCTTGTTCTTTTGTGAAAAATAAGCAGCATTTCATCATGAAACTCTTTTTTTTACGGAGACGAAGAGTTTGGTGTGATTGACATAAACTTAACACAATATTTTATGGAACTATTGTGATGAAAACAAAGCTTATAATTAAAACAAAACAACTGTTTATTATTTATGTTTAGGTAACTGTATGGATGTAATAATCATAAACACAATTACATTCCCAGGGAAGGATGCCACTGTCCTAGACAAATGAAAGTTATATCACTAAACTGCACTTAGTCATATTTCAGGATTTACTGACATCTCATGGTGCTCTCATGGAACTAATGGCAAGAATAACATTTTTGGTCATATAGTCTCTTTGTGCGACAGACTGCCTCTCGCCCGGAACGCAGCTGGAGATAGGCACCAGCACCTCCCGACCCCGTTAGGGAGAAGGGTGACCGGAAAATGGATGGATGGATGGATAGTCTCTTTGGGTTTTTCTTTAATTTACCTTCAGTAACTGAAATTTATCATGAAAATATAAACCAAAACTCTTATTATGATGGGAAATGTTTCAGAATTTATTCTCTGTCTAGATCTATGTCAGCATTCTGACTGGGCCACCGCAAAACATTAATAAATATATGACTTTAAACCTTAAACCTAATTATTTAAGGAATATGAATAATTATGGTTTTATATGTATAGATTGCAGAAATAAATGCAGTTAAAATAAAGACATAAATAACATGGTTTTATTTTTTTTTTTTTCATTTTCAGAACTTGCATGTAGTTTATAAATGTTTCAGCACAAAAAAACATCTGAAGACACTAAGTACACCTTCTGTCTTCATAAAGTTAAAACTGGTTGGAGAATTTTTCTCCTGTCTTTGGTGAAAGACCGCTTTCCATTTCTCACGCCAGCGCTGTACCTGCGAGTTGGATTTGGTTGCATTTATCCAGAATGCCCTGTTATCTGTTTTCTGGTTTTGGAACCAGAAAACAAATAACAGGTCTGTTTGGTGTTCACTGCGCCAGATAGATTCCGTCAACCAAATACAGTCTTAGGTTTGCTTTTTTGGTCCACATTAGAGTTTGACGGCGCATTCACAACCAAACTTGTGTAACAGGCCTGGTGGGAATGGATCCTGTGATGATGTGTCTCTGCTGTCCCACTACAGACACAAAGGAAATATTCCCCTTTCACATTCTCTATTCACCACTCCAACATGTTCGGAACATATCATAACTTTAGTGCTTCAGAAAAAAAAAAAACACCTTCCCATTTACTGTATGTTGTAAATATATAACATTTAATCTATTTTTCTTTCTTTGTTTCCTTACTCCTTTCTATATCTCCCTTCCTTCCCTCCTCTCCTTCATCGGGTTCACCTTTGTACTTGCTTCCTCTTCATGTGTCTGTCTGTCTGAGAATAGTTTAGATGGCGGGGGTGTGATGCACTCTGATGTGAGCTCTGTCTTCTCTCCAATGTCGCACGAGTCGACTCTAGCGTGTTGCTGACTTTGGTTAACTTTCTTTCTTTGATGCCACTCCTTCTTCTCCCTCACCTTGCCGTCTTTTTCTACCCTACTTTCACCTTCGATTTTTTTTGTCACTCACCAAAACAATAGATCCTTCTTTTCTCCGTCTGACTTTTTATTTCAAAGAGAACATCCGAAATTCAATAATTTAACTCTCTCTGTCTTTGTCTTTATTTTTCTATTTTTCATCACCCACCTGTGTCTTTGTCTGACAGGGAACATGTTAATAATGGATTGCATAGATTCGGTCAGGGAGAAAAATATGAG
The DNA here is from genome assembly GCA_911649635.1 of Poeciliopsis gracilis. Lineage (NCBI taxonomy): Eukaryota > Metazoa > Chordata > Actinopteri > Cyprinodontiformes > Poeciliidae > Poeciliopsis > Poeciliopsis gracilis. Next base: position 79,585 of record CAJVRI010000875.1, on the reverse strand, counting down.
CGCATGAGCATAAGGTATTCTCTAAAGTTATTTTGTGAAAGTCTGTGCGCTGCTGTCAGTCTTTGGGTTCTTCTCCTTTTTAGCTAATCTAACCAAAATCTGTGTTAGTGTTCTAAAAAGAAGAAAGATTGTGGAGTCAAAAAACGTGCTGCTTGTTTGAAGTTGCATTCAAAGTATAGCAGTCTGTTGCAATCTGTCTTACTCCTGGGACTCCTTTTTTGTTTGTTTTCGACAAGGATTGTAAATTTAATGTTTAATCTCTGAATCATCAGATATGAACATGCGAACGTATCATCTTTCCTTACCTGTGTTTGATGTGGCCTGAGAATCATGACATGATGTTTCTCAACAAATAGTGTTGTCTAAGGCTAATACAGGGTTTATTAATAAAAGGTGTTATTTTAGTTGAAATTTTACTTCATCTTGCTCTTTTAATAAACATTTTCTTTCTAAGCATCTGACCTGATTTATAACAAGCCCCCTGAGTTTGTGGTGGAGAAATCTCCCTGCCATCACCCTAATCTTTAACTCACCCGACAGATTCAAGTCACTAACTAGATTATTAATATAAGGACAAATCTGAAAATCTCAGCTGTAATTAATATATCACTGTAGTAGGCAGCACTTGCATGTGCCCGCACACACACAGACACACATGCATGCAAGTTTTTAACACTGTTGTTTAATGCCCCTACAATAGAACAGATGGGTTGCTGTAGATGTAAACCTGATGAATATACTCTCATTAACAAGCGGAGCTTAAGTTTAATCTGTGGTTGTTTCCACCAAACAAACACAGGTGTTGGTTCACTGCAGCTGTGCATAGCAGGGAAAGCAAAGGAAAAACAAAACTAGTTTAACGTGGAAAGACTATTTACTGCTGTCTATAACAGTAGAACTGACTGCATTTGTTTTCACTCTATCATAGTCGAAACAAAGGCATAGAATGCACTCAGTCTACCTGTCTGCCTGATCTATGAAGACAGACACTTCAAGTGTGTGTGTGCGTGTGCAAGCGTGTGTGTGTGTGTGGGGGGGATGGTCTTCTCCTGCACCTGTATGCATTTAGATGAATGTGTGTGAGAGACAGTGAGTCACAACACAGGTCTAGAGCCCAGGCTGAATGAATAAACATGTTTACCTGTCAACAAACACAGCTTCATCAGGGTGCTACTCTATTCTATTCTATTCTATTCTATTCTATTCTATTCTATTCTATTCTATTCTATTCTATTCTATTCTATGCCATAGTAAAGATTCCTCGTCTTTAAACTACTGTAAAACTTCTGTTTTGTTTAGTTGGTTAGGCTCTTTGAAAAACCATGAGAACATTAGAAAGAATCTCACTTCACTACTTTGATTTATTTTAAGTTTCTGGTGTTGACCATAAAAATCGAGCCAGAACAGCCCTTGTCTTTTACAGTTAATCAAACTGTCATCTAAACTACAGTAAGAGCTGCAGGGTCGACCAGCCAGGCTGTTAAATCCTGACTGGAGCAGAATGGAGGTCAGGTTTTCCTTCAGTTACTGGGTCAACTGCATGGAACTTTTTATTCGGCCTGTAAGCACATGTGTCATTTAATTTTGAGTTGGATTCTAGATGTAAAAAAATTTGTTTTTTATTATACTACAATTCAGACATGTGGTCTTATTTTCTCATGTCTTCCACCTGATGCACCAGTCCTTTCAAAGGTAGAATTTAAACTTTAAATTTAAATTTAAACTTTGAGTGAACAAACTTTTAGAATGTTGCTGAAATTTACTAAATTTATTTGACATTTTAACATGTTTAGGGTCAAATACTTAACTTTAACACATTAACACTTTAAATAATAATAAAATATATTTGGTCAAATTAAATAGTTTAGCATTTATTATTAATACTGACAATTATAAATGTGTTTATTAATTATAACTTATTTTGTAACTAGTATTGTGTTTTCCAGTGATTATTCAGACAGGATAATCTGTCTCAGTCTTGTCTTTTTTTCTTTGGCTTTTGATTTAGAGAATAATATTTTAATGTCTTGTAAATGTTTTTATAATTACTTTTGTCACTTTGTGTTATACTTCTAATTTTTGACAATATTTTTTTTATGTCTAATTGTGAGTTTACTGAGTACATTTTTACCCTTTATAAGTTCATTATTATTATAATGTTCACAGTGACCTTTTTGTTAAAACATTTCACCAAAACAAACTTAGTTTTGGTAAAAGCAATAAGAAAGTGGTAATGAATTATGTTTTCTGCCTCTCTACTGTTGGTGTTCATTTTTGTTAAATATGGAGCTCATGTACTGTAGTTCAGCCCATTTTATCTGTATTGAAATAGAAGAACGAAGAACCAACATGCAGGAAGAAAGTGTTTCTAAAGAAGAAGGGTATAACAATAAATACGTAAGTGGCAGATTGCAGGTAGAAACATCAGAAACATAATTCCTCATGGGAAACTTTTACTGAAGATTGTAAACAAGAGTCTCTATTTCTTTTTAATGCACAGAATTCAACCGGAGAACATTTTCCTCTTCACACATAAACACACTCCTATCAACAAATTGAGACCAGAAGCTTCAGTAGATCACCTGAGGACTTTCCACACCTACGCCTTTGATTTCTGTTCCAGCCGCCTTTGATACGCACATCATTTATGATTTGAAGCTGAACCTGATCACTAAGTTTAATTGGATTCAGATTCTCCTGGCTCACACACAACAGGCCCTTGGCAGTTGGTTGTTGGATACATTAAGGAGGCAAAGCAGGTACAGCTCTGCCTTGAGTTAGCTCCAATTAATGGTTGATGTGAGCTTTCTTTTTTCAGAGCAACATTTATATTTTTTCATGCTGTTTGTGGTTTTTGAACTCAAACTTGGACTGAAACGTGCTTTAAAAAGTTTTTCTTTATATTCCTACAAAGTTTGAAAAGATATTAAGGTTCAGCACAGTGGATGATGAATGTCATGCTAAAGACTCGTTGTCCTTTCAGAAAAAATGCACTGAACAAAGAAAAATGAAACCTATTTAAAAAGTTAACAAGTTAGCACTTGGAAAGAATGGCTAGTTTTGGATATACACATTTGTTTTTGTCTGTTGCCTTGGTTATTACTCATATTTGTTTATTTCTTGTATTTGCAGTGTCATTCCTCTGCCTTTTGGATTCCATCCTCTGTAAATTTTGTGACTCGGTCCCTCCCTTATTTTGCAAGTTCTCTGTTGTGTTTGTCTAATATTTTTTCTACATGGTGAATAGTTAAAGTTGGGGGCGAAGGGACAGGCTTATAGTGAACAAGGCAAGTCTGAACCAATTTGATATTATTTTTTAAATTACTGTTATATCACATATATATCCAATCACACACATCTTTACCCTTACAATGCTTTGACGGTTAAAACACGAGTCAATAAATGCTACAACTGAGCTAGTATCTGAACTAGGATCTGAAAGATGGTGAACTATGCCTGAGCAGGGCGAAGCCAGAGGAAACTCTGGTGGAGGCCTGTAGCGGTCCTGACGTGCAAATCGGTCGTTCGACCTGGGTAAAGGGGCAAAAGACTAATTGAACCATCTTTGCCAATTAAATTGCAAAGACAAAGTAAAATGAAGTAAATCATAAAAAATTGACAAACAAAATGAATGTTTAATACAGGAATGTCAGTCCTGCAGAATGTTTATGTGTTAACTGGAAGTCTCGTTTAAGAGACCACATACTGGTGGTTTAAAGTTACAACGTCTGAGATATAATTCGTTTTAAAGTGTTTTACATGAATAGATACTTTTATTTCTGAGGAGTTCATTTAAATCTAAGATGTTGAGTTTTTATTACTGTATTTTTTGGACTGTAAGCCACTACTTTTTTCCAACGCTTTGAACCATGTGGCTTATAGTCTGGTGCAGCTTTTCTGTGGATTTTTCTTCAACCACTAGGGGGCTCATCAGCAGGAAGTGAATCATTGGAAGTCAAAATTGGAAATCAAAGACAAAAGTGCTGATTTCAATTTAGAACAAGCACATGCTAGTAGCAGGCATTTGAAATGTTTTCAAACTCATACCCCCTCATCAAGGAAACAACATGAAGAAGTTCATATAATGACGCTTTTAAGTTTTTAAGCTTTTAAGCCCGGCGTAAACAAATCCAAAGGTCAGCATTGGAGACGAAGGGCTGCGTCCTTAATAGCAGATTTATTCAGGACACAGCCCTCTGCTGCGTCCTTGTGGAAAACCGAGAGTGGGGGAGATACCAGCGGCTTATATATGTATGTTTCCAGTTTTTTATAAAAAAACTTTGTGGGTGCGGCTTATAGTGAGGTGCGCTTTATAGTTTGGAAAATATGGTAAGCGATTTTTGCTCCTTTGTGGAAATTCACCTCATAACCATGTAATATATTTTGTTTTGCTTCTACTTTTGAGTTGGTAAAGACTGCTGGAGTGGCTGAATGACCATATATACATATTTATGTACACATTGTTTTAAAATTGCAATCTAAATTTTGACTGAAAGGGGAAAAATTTATAGTAACATTCCTCTGATAGTGTATGCTACTGATGCCAGTTTTGCTGTAGGTACTTACTTGGTAACAGTGTCGGAGTGCAAGAAAGGTTTAATCTGTTGGTCATGTCACAATTCATCTGACTTTTACCTGATGTGAGACATGCATCATAACTGCTGGTGAATATGACTTGCCACCAGCACCCCTCACCGATCCCACTAAAGACAAGGGTGTTAGAAAATGGATGGATGGATATTTACAAAATCATAATATGTTAAGTGTGTCAAAAAAAGAAATCATCTACCAAGTGTAAATTTACTTAAATACAAAATAAAAAAAAAAAAAGAAAACAGTTGTGGTTCAACAGAACATTAGTTTTACAGTATGTTATAATGTGTTTTCAAATCATGTTTTTTATGAACTCAAACATTATGTGAAAAAGGAAATCTTTTTAAAAATGCTCAACACCAAAATATATGTGACATAAAAACATATATCAAGTAAAAGCTTGTGCACACTTTCTACTGATGAGGACCTTTGATCACTTTCATTTCTTCTATTTGTCACAGACATCTCCAATGCAGTGATGAGTCCCAGTGTTTTCATTTTTAGCGTTAATGTTACCACAACTACAGATGACCACCCATCCTCTGACTGCATCCCGCATTGCTTATCAACAATGAATAAAATTTGCTTGTTTTTCTAAAGACCTGTATAGATCTCTATAGATATAGATATAGGCTGTAGAAGTCCTACATATAGATGTCTATGCAGGACTATACAGAGCTGTTTACAGGTACATGCGGACCTGCATAGACCTCTATAGGTCTGCATAGATCTATAGATCGGTATGGACCTGTCCAGGTGACGGGGACTTCTCTCCTGGGAGATGAGATCACAGATGCTGTGCTGATGGGATGTCCAGTTAGTCAGCATACTCACATTAGCTCATTTACAGACTCACATTTGGTAACACACACAGTTTGACCATCATGTCTTCATTCAAGGACAAGCATCAGACACACACAAGCACACGCACACACACTCAGGGACACAGACAGGTCCATCTGGCCAAAAGAGGTGGCAATGTGTCTATGGGTCAGCCATGAGGCTGGCTGTGTTTATTAGAGGCTTCAGAGTGTCTGCCAGGTCTCAGTATGATTAAGAACTCAGCGCTCCACTCATGCACTGAATGTGTGTTGCATGGGGTGAGGAGTGTGAAAGCAAGCGAAAAAAGGATATTGAAATGCAAAGATTTAAACACTGCAGCCAAAGCCAGAAAAAAAGAATCATCCACTGTGTCAGCTGAAGGTAACTGGAATTTTAGCAGAAATTTTTGTCTCACAAATGTGCATACAGTCCATACATGCATTGATATGTATGGATATATAAGCATAAGGAGGCAGTGACTGACTTGCGAAGCAAGTCAGTAACTGCCTCCATGCATTGCATGGCAGGCACCTATTAATCTACACCCAATAGAATGTCTCTTTATTTGGGGCCCTGCCATAGCAATGCATAAGGAGGCAGTGACTGACTTGCGAAGTCAAAAGTGGTATCAAAACGTGCGGCTCGTGCCCGGCATGTGAGCTATTACTGGTGGTGGGATTCGGAGATACGATGAAAAAGTAAAAAGCGAAAAACCATAAAAAAATTTTCGGCGGTTGGAAACTGCCCAAATTAGAGTGTAACTGACGATTCGTTAGAGTGTGGGAAGCAGTGCGATTCTGACCCCAAATAAATTTTGAAATCGCCGTCACGCCCACAAATATCGCCCGATCGGTATGAAACTCGGTCATGACATCGATACGCATGCCTGCTCCGGTAAAATGTTTTCGAAATTTTCCTAGGGCTTACGGTTTTCTGTCAAGGTGCTTCAGAGCGAAGTCATGCGACAGGATTTTCACACGCTCCGCCAGGATCACTTCCATGTATTTCTGAAAAATGTCAGACCCCAGCGCACACCATTTTTATCTCGTCGCTGTTAATACTGTGAGTGATGTACAGATATGAATCTCGGGATTATCGGAGACGAAAGATAGGGCTCTCATACGCTTCAAACGGTTTTCCAATACGTATCACGGTTTCCGAATGGGAAGGAGCTGTTCGGACTGCTTTTTTCATTCAAACTGACTGAGGTGTCTCACAAAGATAGAATTCTTTCTCCACCATTATGTCTCACACTCCACAGCTGGCAGAGAATCCATGACCATAGCAACGGAACACACCAGGGCCGAGCAGCTAATTAGAACTACAAAAACGCATCACTGTAGTTTTTACTGTGGCAGAGCTCTGAGGAAGTCGTTGGCCTTTAGAACTACTTGTGTTTTGGGCATTTTATAACTGATTTTAACCAACCATTGTTACAAATGGAATTAGTATGTAAATTTTAAATTAAGCGTGATGAAAATTTCAAAATAAAAACTTGAATATTTCAGGCCTTTCAGAAAAACTAACTGATTCAAGCATTTAAGTCTCTCCTTGTGTGTCACAAGGAGAGACTTGTGACACACAAGGACCTCCTCTTTAGAACTACAATTACTGATTGTCAGATAGACAACATGGCAGAACACTCTGTGCCTACAAAAGAGGTCAGAGCTGATTGTAAAAACTACAACATGGCGGAACTGTCAGTTACTACAGAGGAGGAAGGAGCTGGCCTTTAGAATTACATTGTGTTTGGGCATTTTATAACTGATTTTAACCAAGCATTGTTACACACATGATTAATGTGACAATTTTAAATTAAGCTTAATGAAAATTTCAAAATAAAAGCTTGAATATTTCTCTGAGGCCTTTCAGAAAAACTAACTGATTCAAGCAAGGAAAGACTTGTGACACACCAGGACCTCCTCTTTAGAACTACAATTACTGATTGTCAGAAATACAACATGGCGGAACACTCAGTGCCTACAAAAGAGGTCAGAGCTGATTGTAAGAACTACAACATGGCGGAACTGTCAGTTATTACTGAGGAGGAATGAGCTGGCCTTTAGAATTACATTGTGATTGGGCATTTTATAACTGATTTTAACCAAGCATTGTTACACACATGATTAATGTGAGAATTTTAAATTAAGCTTGATGAAAATTTCAAAATAAAAGCTTGAATATTTCTCTGAGGCCTTTCAGAAAAACTAATTGATTCAAGCATTTAATTAAGTCTCTCCTTGTGTGTGACACTGACATAACAGTTGAACTCCTCTTTAGAACTACAATTACTGAAGGTCAGAACTACAACATGGCAGAACTGTCAGTTACTACTGAGGAGGAATGAGCTGTCCTTTAAAATTACGTTGTGTTTGGGCATTTTATAACTGATTTTAACCAAGCATTGTTATACACAGGATTAGTGTGAGAATTTTAAATTAAGCTTAATGAAAATTTCAAAATAAAAGCCTTCATAGTTTTTAAATCAGGTACTTGCTCTCATTGGTATTATGTGACTTTTTCAACAAAACCAATGTTACACTTGGGATCAGTTTGGCATTTTAAAATGAAGCTGACTGAAAATTTCAAAATAAAAGCCCTGAAAATCTTTAGATCAGATTATTGCTTTTTTGAGCATTAAATAACTGATTTAATCCAATCAATGTTAATCATGGTTTAGACATTTGAAATGAAGCTTACTGAAAATTTCAAAATAAAAGCCTTAAGATCAGTCTGTGGCTAATGCAGCGTCTTGCATAGCAAGACAGTGCATTAACTTTAGCCTTTTACCTTAAATGAGGTATTAGCTATTTGTCTGACTTATTACTCATGTTTGGTATAGTGAACAGAGTAAGTCAATTACAGACAACATGCTAGTGATGCGCCACATGCTACTGATAGTATTCATGCTAAAATTAGCATTTTGGCTAATTTTAGCACTTGGACACTTATTTTAACGTACTGAATAGTGCAAGTCCATGTTAGGGAACATTCTTGTGATTCTCCACATGGTACGTTTGTCACTTTTGTCAGCCAAGGTTATCATTTAGCATCAGAATGCTGGCTCCAAACCGACGGGCACACTTTGGCAGGGCCCCGGTTAAATTTCTTCAGGAATTTTCTAGTTACTACTTGTACCACACGCCTGGAAATTTACAGCTTTACAAAGAAACTGAAACAGATTTGTAGGAATAGTGCACATTTATTGTTTGGACTCAGCTTTATGCATCATGCTTGTTTTAACCATGAAGCTTAATGATGACAATATGGGAGATGTAATCGTGGTTACCTTCAAACAGACGGACACATAGAAGTGAGGTCGGTCACAATCATTTATCCATCTTTTGCAGTTTTCCAGATTGTGTTTGGGTTTAGAAAAGGAATACATAATGTGTGGTAATTCCATGTTCCACGATGATGATGATTAATAGAACATTAATAACTTTTTCTTCCCATTTGCATGTATCAGGATGCAGAATAAGGACATTTGTCGAGTATCAATGACGTCAGATGAATGTGACCTGGCCCTTCAGATTCAGGTCACTTTTGAAAAAGATCAGATATGTATCACATATCAAAGTGGATAGGTGTAACATTATTTTTCTTTAGTCATTAAAATAGTTATAGTATTTTTCCAAGAAATAAAGGGTCCTCGCTTTGGAGTTGACATCGTCAATACAACCGTGGTTAGCAGTACCCCTAAGACAGTTCTTATTCAAAAGGATGTAACTCAATAAAGCAGAGGAGAGCCTTTCAGAGACATGGACATATGTTTGGAGAGTACTCACTGCTGTTGATAGAAGAATATTTATTATATTTGGTAACCATTAACATCTGTGAAGGTCTACAAATTCTGAATAGAATTGCTTGGACTACACTGTGATTTCTTACAAAGAAATGATTGTTGTGAGCACAGATTCTGAGCATGCAGGTTAGCTCTCTATGTGAGCAGTATTAAAGCTTCCCTAGTAATGGGGTGTCTGGGTATTTTTCTGCATTCTGAGACATATCATAGTGTGCAGCTCTCTTCATACCAATGTTCCCACACTGCTATTGTGGAAGTAAAAGGCTAAAAGCTATTGAAGCTAATTGCAACAACAATAACACAATGGGTGTTTATGCAAATCCGCCACTCATTTTGCCTCTCACCGCAGCTCTATTCAATCCTGTCCCATATTATCATTTAATTTTCTGCTTTTCTAATTCATGTCTTTCCCTAATTTTCCCTTTAATTCTCTTTTCCACATTATCCGCCATATCTATTACCGTCCGTAAAGCCTTTTCTTTGTCATTTTTTATCTTTCCCTTTTCACTTGCTCCACTCTGTTTCCCTATTTTCTTGTGTAAACATGTGTGCCTTCATTGGGACTCATGTGTCTCTCACCTCTATTTCCATGTCATTTCTTCTTTCTTCATGCTTTAGGTCCTTTGTAATGCAACATCGACAACATTTTTAAATACTAGTATGAAGAATCTAATTTTTTACTGTAGAAATATAATAGGAAATAAAATGTGCATCTTATTTACACTTATAATTGCGATGGTAAATTTACACTATATTTTTTTCTTTCTTTTGAGAGTAGATTTTTGTAATCTAATCAGTTTTATGTTAATAAATCAAACATTTCAAAATCTAACATAATGTAATTCAAGACTGACTGGTCATGAGTTATATTGGAGCCATATAACTCATTTAAAGTCTGTCTTTAAAAACAGATGTAGTTAGTCTGTTTTTAAAGTACAAAGTTTGGTTTGGTCAAGGTATACCCCAAAAGACATGGGGCTCCAATTGCATTGACAGGTTTATTGGCTTAAAGAGGCTAAATAGAAATGCAGATCACCTATTTTTATTCATAAATGTAAAAAAAAAATATATATATATATTATCATTTTATATCCACTTCAATATAACATGACTCATATTTTGGTGTATCACAAAGTATGTTAAAGCTCAAAACCTCGTTCAAGCCGTGATATAATCCCAATTAAAAAATCGTTTTATATATCTGTTATTAAAAACCCTTTGGTCAGATAGATACATGAAGTACAATTTTATTGTCCATTTTTTCTGAGCAAATGACAATAAAGTTATTTTATTATTCTAAAACATACAAAGCTCTGATGCCAATCAGACCACATGTCCCATAATGCACCAACAGCTACTCAAGCTTGGTCTGCAGGAAGTCAGAACCACTAAGGGTTGCCAGTAATTGATCAACCAGGTCTCCCCAACCCCAACTGTGTTCTCAAATGAATGCATTTCTGATAACCATGCAGTTCATACAGGACTTTATAAAAATACTTACTGATGTGCACTAAAATGAATGGCGTAGGATTCATTTTGCCATGATTTTTGCTGAGAAATCATGGCAAGCCTGACATAATGGGTGGAGAAAATGAAATATCTATTACATTTTTTAAATGATCATATAACAGGTTCTTCCCAACCAAAACCAGACTAAGCATTGTTTATTTATTTTAGTTTGTCTAGTGATTGTCTATTTTCAAAGCCTGTATAGTCAGTGTTTAGGTAATTATCAAATTACATTTTCAAAATTCCTCTCAAATTAAACATTTTTTAAAACACTGTGGCCAGCTGGATAACTGCTGAACCGCCCCAAGCACTGGGCTGAGCAAGTTTTTTGGGAGAAACCCTGTATACAATCCCAAGAAAATCCACTGAAGTGTGTGTTTCTAATGTGGAAAGATATGTAATATTTTTGCAAGGCAGTGTAACTGGTGATGTAATAAATTTATGAGCTGGTAATTATGGCATTTGAATGAGCAGTGACGTTCATTATGTATGAACAGGTCAGTCGGGTGGCTTGCTGTTCACTGAGTTGTGTTGTCCTACAAAGGACTGAGTCAGTGACCTTGTAATGTTCTCTAAGTGTTAGTGCTCAGATTGCTCCGTAATCTGAAGGCTTCATGAACAAGTCAGTCATCTGTCAGTGTGTCACCTTATCAGTCATTTAGTTCACACACACACATTCAGGTACTCTTAACAATTTCCTGTCCTTCAGCTGCCTATCAACCCGGCTCAGTCATATCATTTTATGAGCCTCAAAAGAAGCATTTGAGAGGCTGACAGAGACATAAAATTAGAGATTAGAAGATTTTACAAAAGACATAAACTCTTTTAACATTTTTATTCTCTAATTGATATAGTATTATATGTGAAAACAAGGATAATTTACTGTATTCCTGTTAAAGTTCTAACAGCATATATTAATGTGTGAAGTCTGACATATTCAGATTTATCCTCTGCACTCTTCTCACCATTTATTTATTGTTTATTCCACTCCACGTCATATCTGCCTATTTCTCAAGAGTCTTCTGGCTCTTGTCTCTTTGCTTTTGATTATTATTGACACAGTGAACAGCAACAATAACAACAACAGGAGGGGAATTTGATGGAGACGGGAGATTTTTGGAAAGCGAGAGGTGTAAGAAGGCTCGAGAGAGAGAGCCTGCTGTGAACCACATCCAGCATCAATTATTCAGCTTTCTGTTGCTTTGTACAAACAGGATTTCTGTCAGTGAGGGGGACATACAGAAACACACACAGAGCGCTGAAGGTAGCAGACAGCCAGGTGTGTGAAGTGTGTTAAGAAGAACAGATGAGAGGGAACCTTTTGATTGGCAGGCAGATCAACTTGTAGATATGATCAAATTCATATCTTGCAGTGAGGAAACAATGCAAATTTTCTATTAATGCAGCATCAGTTTGCAAGGGTCACAGAGGTCAGAGTGGGGATCAGCTGGACGGCAGAAATATTCAACTGAATTTACAATTTAGTGAGCTCTTAAAAAAATCTGACTGCTGTCAGATTTGTTTAGAAATCTTGTTTTAATCATAAAGCAAGATTTCTAAGGTTTGAAATGGTGGCAGATAGAGGGACTGAAGAAAAACGTGACTGACGGTGTGTGAAGGCAGTAATTTATTCCTGTAATTTGCATGTGACTGATGACATCACTGAGTAGAAACTACTGTCAGAGAAATAGAGAAGTAAACATATTTGTGCAGTTTCATTCATTTTTGTTCACTAAATTCATGCAACTAAAGACAACACTGTACACTTAATTTTTACTCATAGTATTTTTAAAACAGCTTTTCATTTCATCCATATTCTGAACCAAATTTGTTAGAATTTACCCAGACCTTTTTTTTCTCTTTTGTTGGGTTTATTGTTCATCTCATTTACAAAACTGAACATCAATATATCCAGATCCCTGTGATTTGTTACTCGATAATCTTTAAACCTTGAGTCTGTTTGCTTAGACGGAAATGATGACATAAGTTAGGTATGTCATCTAAAACTGCCTTTACTTTAAGGCAGCTTAAAGTAAATCACTTTAAGCTGCCTTACTGCTGAAAATGTGCTAACTTACCTTATCTAAGTTCAGAAATGTGCAGTTCTGGTATGTTCCAGTTCCCAGACAGCTAAAGGACTCTTGAAAAAACCTAATGCCATGCAACTCTCAGAAAATTCAGAATTAAAGTTTGAGCTTTTTCTTGTTGCAGTAGTCATTTCCTTCATCAGTCTTCATCCAGTCTTACCATTGCCCTGCTGCGGCCGCGTCTGTGGCGTCTGCTCCACCTCAGCCTCCTGCACCACTTCCGCAAAGTAAAACATAATCTGAATCTTCATCAACAAAGTTTTGAATCAGACAAAAGGTGAACCACTGCAGTGCAAAAACAGATACAACAGCAGTCAGTGGGGATTAAATGTTTAACAGAATAGTCTACGGTTCAAATTAAGTTTGCATTTATTCTGCATCCAAGCTTTTGCTGACTAAGTAAACATTTAATACATTCATGCATGTGAATTATTGAGCTATAAAATTTTTCCAAGGCAGATTCGTCACACAGTGTGTTACGTAGTTTGTAAAGTTTCTTTCAATCCGAGGGCAGCCCAGTCTACATTCAAAGGTTTTTTTAATCGCTTGTTCTTCTTCTATTGTATCAAATTTCAAATTAATGATTGGAGGTTATTGTTGCTACTTGTCATATTTTTACTTTGCTGTTTGTGCCTGTTGTAGTATGTCTTAACCTGGAAATATCATTTTTGATAGACAGAAAAGAACACATTTGCCGTCTGTATAACAAAATTAAACTTTTGTTAAAATGTTCTCCACAGAAACACATGAAGCATTGATCTCTAATGGCTAAAACATTGTTGGGGTTTACTGACAGCAGAGCCTGAAATTCTGGCTCCATTGTATGAATCATAAGGATGTTAGCATAAGGACATGCTCAGTTCATCAAAGTCAAGATTATAAGATGAAAAGAATAAATATTGTCCTAATTTAAACTTTACTTTGGGGAAATATCTGATTTCCATTATGATAACAATCAAATGGCTGTCCTTATTAGTGGGAGAAACCTTTAAAGACTGGAATACCACTTAATAATGCAAAACTGGAGCATCGGAGAGGAATGTATCAGACTGAGTGTCCTCTGGCAGCCTAAACCTGTAACAGAATCCAGAACTACAAAGAGATAAGGATAACATAAGCCAGTCTAATGATTAGCTTTATCAAAAAGGAAAGATTTAAACTTTTTAAAGCTTATAAAAGTATAAAAGGTGTCTTCCTCATGGACTAAAACGTCCAACTGGTTCCACAGGAGAGAAACCTGATAACTAGATCTGAGTCTCTAGTGGAGCAGTCAGATTCATCCCACAGCTCTTCTGTTTTTCATGCTCATTTCATGTCTTGCTCTAGCCACTCCATGCTGCGCATTGCATGCAAGTGGTATGATTGACAGCAGACTGAATTTGTTGACTGGCCCATGATTTACGTCACTGCAAACTCCAAACAACATGTCAAGCACCGAAGTGGAACGGCAGACATGCCATCTACTTCCAGAGAGCTGCTCGGAGTGGAGCTCTATGATTCTGAGTTTAATCATGATCAGCACCAGGAACACATGCGTCAACCTTTGGAGTGGAGTGAGCGTTATTGAGCCACCCTGTGAGCAGCACATTCTGAAGAATGGGTAGGGATGAAAAAACGAGAAACGGAGCAGCTCTGCTCAGTGTTCGGTCAGAGGTGCAGATTAGCACTGGCTGGAGTGAAGCACCGGAAATACATAGAGCTACTTTGGTGTGACGTGTATTTTATTTTTGGTTTGGAATTTAATAAAGGGTTAGAGCTATATCTTTTGACTGCATTGCCTAAACACAATAGATTTACAGAAACTGCCAGAATATAGATACAAATATGATCTCTCTTTTTAATTTTCCAGGATTTTGGATCAGCTGAAGGCGGAAATCTGCTCGTCTTTGTTTTAACTCATCAAAATATCCGTTTCTTTCTTTTTTTTTTTTTCTTACCTGCTTTTTAATTGATTACTGACTGCTCAAAAGATTTATCAGAAAATAATTTCAACCAGAAGTTATTCAGCCATGGGATTGTAGATCAAAGCAAAACCTAAATTTAAAATAGCATGAAGTACTTCCATCTAATCATAGTTTGATGTTGCTGGGTTGAATTTCAGCAACCCAGCACAGATTGGTGCTGTGCATTTAGCAGCCTGTGTGTTATCAGGATTAAATAATATATATAAATACATTATACATATAAACACCTGGAAGAATAAAGAGCTGCAAGGAAGAAAGAGGAATGCTCTTTTCTCTGTGCTTAGCTCATCTTTCATGAATGAAGTTGACCTAACCCCATGTGTTAGTGTGCGTTGGTCTGTGTTTGTCTGAAGTCTCCATCCTGGCCTCAGCACTGAGGTTGTTTTGATCAGCAGGCAGGTTGGCAGCCACTGGGTTTTCTTCTGTCTTGTTTTTTAATCAGTTAATGCTCAGGGCACATCCTCACTGTTATTGTGCTGATGTAGTTTTGTTATTTAATAATAATAATAATAATAATAATAATAATAATAATAATAATAATAATAATATGTTTCTGATAAATTACTGTAAATAAATGAGTTTGTCTTGTAAAATGCCCTGAGAAGATATTTGTTGTGAGGTGCTTCAACTGAATTAGTTATATTTAAAACTGAATAATTCATATTAACATTACACAACTCTACTCTACTTGTTTTGGATTAGGGAAAGAATACGATATTTTAGTCAATAGTACATCCAGCCTTACTCTTTTTTTTGAGAAATGAACTAGCATCAGTGGTGCAGGGTGTGTGCCTCGTGTTTCAATGTTTCAGCATTACATGTTGGACAGAGCTGTGTCCCCGACTGGGTGTGTGTGTGTGTTTACATAGGGGGCTTTGGGCCAAAGGCATGATTTCACTTAGAATCAGGTAGTAACCTAACTAGGGTTTTCATCTTCAAAGAAGTTACATAGCATGACTATTCCAACCAAGATATGTCCTAAGGACCTGCTACTTCCAGCTCTCCTGCTGGTAATATTGGAACATCATTTGACAAACTACCTGAACCAACCCTGCAAGTCAGCATCCAAATTGCCCAGAGAGTGATTCTGAATGTTCCACCAGACCAACGATGATCTAAATTTTCCAATACCTCCATTTGATTTATTGATTACTAAAGTTCTTCACGATATCCAAATAAGGAGACCAAAGTTTATAAGACTTTATGAATCAGCAGATGCAGATCTTGAACAACATTGTGTCGTGCATTGAAAGCTACTGGGTACGGAGAAAATTGTCCCAGAGTAATCCAATAATCATGTTGAACTTAAAATATTCATTTCAAGAGTGTTTCATGAGGCATAGTCATGACTTCAACTGTTTCAAAGTGTTCAGACTGATAAATGATTCCTGGTACATGAGAAATAAGCACAAAATGAGAGTCTATAAGATGATACATGAGTCAACATGCCTTACAGTTTACTGAAGCTTAAATTTGATGTTTGGAGGACATCCTACTGTTTGTGAACTATAATCTAAAAAAGGCTATTTAAATTATGCAAAATTTGTTATAATTAACAAATTATGGCTGTTTCAGAAGAAACAGCCATAAAATGTACTTAGTGTAAAAGTAAGAAAGGATCAGTAACAAATAAGATTGTGTATTAAAACAGATAAAAAGACGCATATAGAAATAAATGATGGGACCAAAGGAACAGTACAAGGGAGGAGTTGATGTAGGTTGCCAGGGAAGAGAGACTCATTCACTGTCTGCTGGCTGCAGGCCAGAGGAGGAGACAGAGAGTTGTCTGTTTGAAGGTTAAAGGAGGACAAGAGGAGAAGAAAGGGTGAGGGAGGGAAGGAATGATAGAAATCAGAAGTGGTTGCAGAGAAAGGACAGAGAAAAAAAGAAAATAAAAAAACCCCAACTGTGTTAAGAAAAAGAAAAGGAGGAGGACTGATAAAGACATGAAGCAAAAGACCATCTGAAGTAATTTCGTGTCTCCAAGGTGGTAGGAGCTTTTACACCATTAACACTTCCCACTGTGAGAGTGGGTGTGGGTGTGTCTGAGCGTGTGTGCATACGTGCGTCTGTGTGTGTGTGTGTGTGTGTGGGGGTGTGTGTGTGTGTGTGTGTGTGTGTGTGTGTGTGTGTGTGTGTGTGTGTGTGTGTCCGCTCCTGCCAACTCTTTAACGGGGATTGCTGCTAATTTCAGAGCTAATACTGAACTGTTCCACACCGCTGAACCCGGGGAGGTGGAGGAGGAGAACAGAGGAGGAAAAGGAGGACATATGGATCGAGTGAAGGAGAGGAAAAAAGTCCGGCTGATGAGAGGAAAGAGAAAATATGTAAAAGACATCAGCTACAGAAGCAAAGGGCAATTAATAAGAAAAAAAAAACTAAAACAGGTGAAACTGGAGGATGATCAAAATAAAAGATGAACTGAAAAGACATTAAATGATGATTCAAATGTATTATTTGGAAATAATTATAATAATTCTAACTCAATAATTCTGAAGACTATGGTCCATTGGACAGTTGAACCTCAGATTCAGAAGTGTTCACCCAACCAGACTTGGAGATGACCTGTTCATAACTGGAGAGAATTTCTGGGTGATGCCAAATTAATGGGGGGATTTGTTGGGTGGCCTTAGCATTGAGTCTCTGCTTTATGCAGATGATGAGGCTCTCCTGGCTTTGTCAGACGGTGATCTCCAGCAGTTCGCAGCAGAGTGGGAACTGAAAATCAGCACCTCCGAATCTAAATTCTTGAGCCAGAAAAAGGTGAAGCGCCTTCTCTAGGTCAGGAAAAGGATCCTGTCCGAAGTGGCCTGGCTGAGGGAGGTCTGGACGCAGAGGGAGATCAGGGCCTTATGCTGTTGCCTCAAACTGACTCCAGACTAATGAGAAGGTAAGGATGGATTGTAAATTAAATAACTAAAATTGACAAAAAAAATGATAACTGTGATAAACTGCTGGCACTTTGAATGTAATTCTGTTCTTTGGTCAGCTGATACCAAGCCTGGCCTTAGCATATTGTAAGATAAAGGATATATATTCTTGTTACGCCCCCAAGGTCTGGGGGTTCAGGGAGGGTACCATAAAGTTCTCCAGAGAAAAGGGCATAAAACAAAAGGTGATTTACTACAAAAAGAAGGTTGTGCAGACCAGACACAATACAACAAAACCCAATTAAAACAAAAGAAAGGGGTTAACAAATTCAAGATTGGTTAAGTGCAAATTAAATTATAAAAATGACCAGTCAGCCTAAAGTAACTCAAAAACAACCCCTAAGGGAAAAGAAAAAAAAACAGCTTGTCAAACTGCTTTAACAGAACAACAAAATGTTTCAAAACAGCCAAAAGCCGTAGCAAACAACAAAGGTGAGGAACAGCTGAACAAAACCTCAGCCCACAAGCTGCTCAACTGGAGGAATGCTTCAGGAGGAATGTTCCCTTTATAAGAAGCGGTGAGGCTCATCAACCATCTGATTGGCTTGCAGTCCTCTGCTGGTCCAATGGGGTGAAGTTCCTGCAGCTTCCAGGCAGCCAATCAGAAGAGGTGCTGTCACAGCTGAACCTGCGTAAAAGAGCCTGCACATCCTCCAGAGGCCGTAACAATTCTGAAAACCACTCCATGCTTACTTTGGGAACCTTGTTGGACTTCGTGGTGTTATTAACTCAGTGTAATATTAAGAGATTAAAGTTAAAATCTGAATTCATCTGCCTGAAAACTGATAAGTCATCAGTTTTCGGTAGAATAACCAGTTACTCCTGTACGTAGTCAGCGGTAGGTTCGATTCCAGCTTCTCTCCACATGTTGAAAGGTCTTTGGTTGAGACTCTGGACCCCAAGAAGTCCACCAGAAAATATCTGAGGGCTGACGGGTTGATGTGAAGAAAATGCTTTGAGTGATTGTATTATGTTTGGTTGACAACCTTTTTATCTATCAACACATACTCACATCCCTGCACAGGGTTGGAAGATCCCTTCAATTATCATTTGTTTTTATTTTAAAATATTATTGATCTGAGACATGCTTTCTTTCTTGCTCAATGACAATAAAAGGGATTCTGATTCTAAATTATTTGTGAGGGGAAACTTAACTTTAAGATCGCTAATGTCTTCATGGAAAAAAATATACAAAATGAATAATTTGCAGCCTTTTTATTCAGTTGCCTTATTGAAATATGAAAAGCCAGCAGCCAGTGATTGATTTCAAAACATCCCTTTCGGCTTTGGATTTATTAATTTGCTTTATTATTTGTATTTGTTTTGTTTCTGTTGGTGGTTTGACATAGAAAAGTATGTCAAAAAGCACCGGTACCCTAAAGCCATTAGTTCACATTAATATTCATACTTTGTAATTAATACTCTGAGCTTATATCCATAAAGTTCACATTATTATCCCCATAATATTTATTATCTCATTAGTCAGAGGAGCTTTGGTTAATTGTGCTGTGTGGAACAATAATGAATGTGTGGCTTAAAGTTGGAGATAACTGTTGCCATGAAATTAAATGACAAAATGTCTGGAAGCAAAAATGGATGTTGTAAAAAGTCTGTGAATTATCATATAACTACTTAAATGGTCAGGATGTAAAATAATTTTTTTTTTTTTAATTTCCTGGATTTATTTAACTAAATAGGGCCTTCATTAACTCTACTGGATTTTGACATGGATTTTGAATTGAAGTAAAGTTATATATCTTACAAAAAATAAAAAACAAAAATATTCATTATAAACGTAAAAATATATCTTTCCACGGCAAAAGCACTTTAAAAGACAATAATTCATCATTGGAAATGTATTAAACCTCCACTCCATTTGTTCTATTGATGTGAAAAATAAGCTTACAAATAGAAATAGTTCTACTGTGATGCATCTTGTGAATCTGAACACAGACTAAACCTTCTTTACATTCATATTAAATCCATTTTGAATGTAAGTGGACTTGTAAAGTAGCTATGGGGGAATAATGGAACAGTCCTTTATAGAATTAATGTATCATCATTAATTCTATAAAGAATTGTGTCTGTCAATAGGTTTGTAGGTGAAGAAAAGAATAACGGGTGTTTCTGCCTAAATCATGTCTATGTAATGGCATCCAGTGTTGTTTAAACATGGTTCAAACTGGAATAAATGCTAACATAACTACATACAATTTAGCACCTACTCAGTCCCGACAGGCGGACCCGGGTTGCTAATGTCTTAATGCTAGACAGTATCAGTGAGAAAAAAAAAAAAAAAAAAGCAGATGAGAAGATTGACTGGCTTTAAATCGTACTGGAACTATAACAGGCTGGTTTTTTTTTTGGTTTTTTTTTTCAAATATGTTATATGTGCGTGTGTACATGCGTGTGTGGGTATGTGTATGTCTGTGTCAGTGGTTATTTTTCTGTCCAATTTGTACATTTGCGTGTGGTGTGCATGTAGGTCATGAAATTTCTAAAATTGCATTTACACATGAACCAGAAATTATTTAAAAACATCAATATATAAAAATCTATGTAGCACTTTTTTTATTTATGTCATATTTGTCCCATCAGAAATGGGACAAATATGACATAAATAAACATAAATAAAAAAAATTATCAAAAAAAAATATTTTTATGATAAATGTTTTTATCTTTATCATAAAAAAATATGATAAAGATGAAAATGCATGAAGCGCTCCTATTTTGTCTTTGTTTCGAGTAGAAAGCACCTCTTTATTTCAACGTTAACATTGTCCCTTGTTTCCTTTACTCTACGCTGAAAAGGGTTTGACAGATTTTCTTGTCTTCATTTCAATTTTATTAAGGATTTGCAAGACTGAGGAAATTCAGTCTTGCAATTGCTGTTAAGTCAAACAATAAACAAGTTCCAAATTAGGTCATTTACAAAAATGGAGCATGTGGGGGAATATGTAGGGGACAGAAGAGAGATTTGTATTTCTAAATGAACAGAACATTTGATGCTTTTATTCTGAAAAGAACAAAGTTATTTCTTCATTAATGAGACTAGCCGAACAGTAAATGTCTGAGACAACAGAAGTAAGAAAAGTTGATATTGTTCCAAAATTACCCAAAGTCATACTGAGAGTAATATTGTTTTCATCAGTGTAGTTATATTAATGCTACTATTAGCGGTGGACAGATTGGTAGAAGTGATTAACAGCCCACAATTTGTGAACATCTTTCAATCAAATCCTTCCTTTCACAGTCTAACTTGAATCTAAGTCAGATTATTCCACATGTATAGTCAATACAAGTTCTGTTCCCCTCTTAGTCTGAGCCTCACAACCTTACTTCATTTTTGTCCCATTGGAATTTTTTTATTTTATTTGACTCTTTTCATCAGTAGCTATTTGCCCTTTTTCTTTTCTCTCCTTCTTCGCTGTCGTTTCATACTTCTCTGTACGTAGATTGCTTTTGGCACTCCCCTGATCAGTGATCACACACATATAGTGAATAGTGGTGTCATCACCATGGCAATGTCAGCAGGCGGGCCTTAATGCAAAGTGACACTTGTTCTCTGCCTTCCTTTCCCATCGCTATGGAAGCAATTACCCTCCTTCTGAAGGGCCTTTTGTCTCAGTTTGTGTGTGTAAGTGTGTGTGTTCTTGTTCTGGCTGGAGTTGACAGGGTGGAACCTTGGCTGTGGGTCATCTGATTGGTTGTATTGAAAGATGTGGCTTAAAAGAAGAAAACAAGGGGAAGAAAAGGTGCATTGCAGGAGGACAGAAGCAAACTGAGGTTAGGAAGAAGTATTTTTTTTTCCATTTTCTCTTTGCAGCTCTTTAAATGTCTATCCTTCATTCCTTTTAAAAATAATACTATTTGCCATTTGTGAAGAAACAAGAAGCAAATTCAGTTCTAAATTAGTCTGTCAGTCTGTCCATCTGTCTATCTATCAGACTGGCTAGGCAGTTGCAGCAGTCTAGCAGAGGCCCAGACTTCCCTCTGTCCAGCTAATGGTCCAGCTCCTCTGGGGGAATCTCAGTGTGTTCCCAGAGCACCAGAGACATAGTCCCTCCAATATGTCCTGGGTTTCTGGGCAGGATGTGTCCTGTACACCTCACCTCATGAGGCATTATAACCAGATCCACAAGTACTCCTGGTCCCTCCCGGATGGCCGAGCTTCTCACCTCTAAGGGTGAGCCCTGACACCCTGTAGAAGAAACTCACTTCTGCCACTCTCCACTCCAGAACCCTTGAATTGAATTTACCAGGGAGCCTTAGGAATTTGATCCCCCTGTGCTTAGAACACACTCTACAGCCTGCTTTTAAAAAGGGAGACCACGACCCCAGACTGCCAATCCAAGGGGAACCACATTATGTTACATGTTACATGTTACTTAGTCCTGTTAATCTTTCCTCAAAATTCTGCACACAAACATAAACCAAGAATGCCATTGTCACTCTGCCAGAGCTCCACCATTCCTCCATGGAGAGAGAACCTTCCAGAAGGAGAACCATGTCTGCATCAGTACATCAGTCAGGCCTTTATAGCAGAGTGGCCAGGCAAAAGCCATTCTTTAAAAAGGCTCATGAGGCTCCTGACGGACACTCAGGATCACCAGGCCAATACCATCCCTACAATCCTTCACAACCCAACCTGACCATAGTAATCATAACTCATACCTGTTACAGGAAATGATTTGTTAAAAAAGATTATATATAAAATTATAAAATTAATTTAAAACCGAAAAGCCGAAGAAAATCCCCAAACAATAATCAAGATATAGCACAGACTGTTACCAGACCATCTGAAGTTATATTATCTGTGAAACATATTTACCATACCATACCATACCAACTTTATTTATAAAGCACTTTAAAACAACCACAGCTGATACAAAGTACTGTACACAATAAAAACAAATAAAAACTCTTACAGTCTAAAACAAACATACAATATAAAACTAGATCTCGCTGGAGTTGAAAGCTAAGTAAAACAGATGTGTTTTAAGACGAGCTTTAAACACAGTGAAGGGGCCTCTCTAACCTGCAAAGGCAGGTCATTCCATAACTTAGGACCCAGGAGCTTCCTTCTAGATCTCAGTTCCTCCAGGAGCAACTGATCTGCAGACATGAGAGACCGATAAGGTATGTAAGGGTGAAGAAGCTCAGTGAGGTAAACTGGGGCAAGATTATGTAGTGATTTAAAAACAAACATAAGAATTTTAAAACGGATCCTAAAATATACAGGCAACCAGTGAAGTGGGGCCAGGACAGGAGTTACATGCTCTCGCTTTCGAGTTCCTGTTAAAAGTCGTGCACCCGCATTTTGAACCAGTTGCAGACGTGAGACCAGTGACTGACTGACTCCCAGATATAGAGTTACAGTAATCCAGTCGAGTTGAAATAAAAGCGTGGATCACTGTTTCAAAATGCTGCCTGGAAAGAAAAGATTTCACTGATGCCAAACGCCTCAAATGATAAAAACTGGACTTAACCACAGCTCTAATTTGGCTGTCCAATTTAAAATCACTGTCCACCTTAAAACCAAGGTCTGTAATAACAGGTTTAAAATACACCTCCAAGGGTCCCAGGTCAACAGAGGAGGACTCACAGGAGCCACTGGGTCCGAACACCATCACCTCTGTTTTCTTTTCGTTAAAATTTAAAAAGTTCAAGGCCAACCAAGCTTTAATATCACCTAGACATGCCAGGAGATGTTTGATGGACTGGACATCTTTCTGCTTCAGGGGCAAATAAATCTGGCAATCGTCAGCATAACAGTGAAATGAAATCCCATGTTTCCTAAGGATAGAACCCAGAGGCAGTAAATAAAGACAGAAAAGCAGTGGGCCCAGAATTGAGCCTTGTGGTACACCATATGGCATTGAAGCAGTAGATGATTCAGAGTCTCTAATATTTACTGAAAATGTTCTATCCTCCAGGTAGGACCTGAACCAATTAAGAACAGTGTCACCAATACCTACAATGTGCTGTAATCACGATATTAAAATGTCGTGGTCGACTGTATCAAAGGCAGCAGTGAGGTCAAGTAAAATCAGAACATGATTCCCAGAATCACATGCCAGAAGGATGTCATTAAAAACTCTTATTAAAGCAGATTCTGTGCTGTGAAGAGTTTTAAAACCTGATTGAAAAACCTCCAGAATACCATTCTCATCTAAAACCTGTTTCAGCTGACTGTATACGATTTTTTTTCTAAAACCTTGGAAAGAAAAAGGCAGCTTCGAAAATAGGCCGATAATTTGCCAGAACATTAGGATCAATGCCAGGTTTTTTAAGCAATGGCTGCACTACTGCATGTTTAAAACTAGCAGGGACCACACCTGAGGACAGACTGCTATTTATAATTGCACAAACAGGCTGCACTATGCTAGATAACACATCTTTGAAAAGTTGTGGAGGGACAGGATCACGGGGAGAACCTGCTGCCTTAATGTGGCCAACCACATCCTCTAAAAGTGAGACAGTCACAGGCTCAAACTGAGTGAAAGCAGCAAAGCAAGGGATCGAAACAGAAGGGTCAGAGTCAGGAGCTATGGTAAAAGCACTACCAAACTTCCCAATAACAAAATTCAGAAAATTATCACACAGGTCAGGAGAAGCTTCCAAACAGGCATTCTGTGGAGTATTAAGCATAGAGTCAATGGTGTTAAATAAGACACGTGGGTTATGGCTATTTGAAGAGATGATATTTGCCAAATATTCCCTTTTTGCCTCTTTAACTGTGTTCTGGTAGAGTCGCCAACAGTCTTTTAAGATTTGAAAAGTAACCTGCAGTTTATCCTTTTTCCACCTGCGTTCAACACGGCGACATTCCTTCCTTACAGCACGACTTCTGTCATTAAACCAAGGCTCAGGTTTAATCTTTGGCTGCCGAGTTTTTAATGGAGCAACCGAGTCCAGGATTGTTTGACAGGAGGAATAGAACCAGGACCAGAGCTCTTCAGTATCAAAGTGGAGAAAGTCAGATGATCCATGAAGTTGAAGAAAAGCAGTAGAGAACTGAGTGGCCATGGTAGGGTTAATAATCCGACAACGCCGAGCCGCAGCGCGGGTTGTAATTGCCGTAGGTGTCAAACTAACACTGAATAAAACAGGCAGGTGATCTGAGAATACAGAGTCACAGATTTCCAGGTGATCCACAGGCAGACCGCAGGACATAACCAGGTCCAGTGTGTGTCCATGTTCATGTGTCGGGCCAGATACGGCCTGTGCCAGGTTAAAAGAGTCCAGAAGGTTTAAAAAGTCCTTTACCAGAGGCTTATCAGGACAACACACATGTATATTGAGATCTCCAACAATAAGTACATGATCATAGTTAGTTATAATCCCAGCTAAAAGTCAGAGAAGTCACTAATAAAATCCTTATTATATTTGGGGGGCCGGTAAACCACAGCACAGAAGACTGGCTTTACATGTCTCATCTCAAATGACGTGAACTCAAAGCTGGGGAATGGAGCAGCCACACACACCGGCGCCATCTTGGAATAAATGCTTTTATTTGTAACCTATAAGACTGTAATTTTATTTTTTTAAGATTCGCTACTGTCAAAATAGTGAAACTTTAATCAGTCGTTGTTCTGATGCTCTGGGAAGGGCAGTACTGGTTTGTCTTCTCCTCCGGCGTGGAACTCACTTCTCACCAGATGGCGAACTTGGGCTCAATGGAGTTTCTAGCTCGGCCACAGCCAGGGTCATGGAGCATCTCATCCCATATGCACATTCGTTCTGCAGCCTAACAAAAACATTAACTGCGTCACAAGCTACGTCCACAAAATGTCACAAGCCAACATAGGGAATGATAATGAGTTTTCCACACATGCCACAGCAACATTACTGACCCAGAATTCAATCCACTTTGATTATTCATATATGTATGTATGCGTGTGTATATGAATACTTTGCTCTTCTTGTTTATTTTATTCCAGAAACAATGCACAACCAACTGAGGTAACACTTTATTTGATGGGTTGTGAATGAGAATGTAAAGACACTGTCATAAACATGATATAAACATAACACCTGTCAAGAACATGAGTAAGTCTTCATGTTCATGAACAGTCATTAGACTGCTGTCATAAAGTGTCATTCGGTAAATCATGACACTTTTAATACAAAGTTGACAATTATCAAAATGTATTTTGAAATACTTTCATAAAACATTTATATCAAATTTATGAGTTATAGCAGGCAGAGTACATTTTAGGTCATTTATATTTACAGCTGCAGCAGATTTACAAATCTCTTGACATCTTTCTGTGTTTTTTTTTTTAAGCTGGTTGAAAATATACGTCTTCTTTTCTCTAGTGCCATTTATGTGAGCATTCCATACAGGAGTTGGGTGTGTATAGCAAGCACATGTCATCATCGAAACAGATGGACCCAAGGAAATCATTTCTATTTTTGAAAGTTCAAAAGTAGAAATATAGGAAAGAACTGTTGTGGTGAGAAATTTATACACACACAAATTTATATTATGAAATTTGTGTGTGTGTTTGTGTGCATGTGTGTGACCAGAATGAACACTCTGGACCTGACCCGTTCTGGATCTGAGCACATCTGAACCCAGTCGTCGGTGCGACGGGCCAGTAGTCGTGCTTGAAGCAGGCACGAACCTTGCACAGCTCCGGACAGATGTTGGCAATCTGAGTGAAGACTGGGGCCGATTAACTGGTTAAACTCTAAAAATAGCAACCTATACCTTTAAAATGACACACTTAATAGACATCAATGACATTTTATCCAGCTACCATTTCAAACCATTTTTAAGATGTGTGGTCTTATTACAAACATATCATCATCAAGGTTCATAAATAAATCTTCCTAAGTAACAGTCTACTGTCACAACTCATAACCAACCAGTGTGACCTCTGGTTGACCTGATAGTTAAAGCCTAACCTCTGCACTGATCCTACTTGAATGCAACTAAAAGACTAACATACACACACAGGCAGACACAAACACACTTACGGGAACATGCATCTTTTATTTTGGCTGACAAGCTCTTTATAAAGCGCAGACCCACCTCACTGAACTTTATGACTTAATACACAGAAACACACATACACACTCACCCCACCTGCCACAACAGGTTCTTTAAAACACCATCAAGTCGCCTGGCTGAACTTTACGACAAGGCTTGATTTCATGTTTATAAAACCCAAACGGTGACATACACACAGGCACAAACACAGATCACAGCCACAGTTGCATTTACTTACTCCAACACTACATGATAAATATGTCGCTTTAAGTCAAGGTCAAATATGCCTCCTTGTGTACGGACTCACACACATATTCACAATCCTACACACAGCAGACAGACATGAAGACATATTTGTTGTGCCTCAGTGTAATGCTTTCCAATTTTGTGAACAAATAAATTCCATCTGGCTGCCTGCACGTCGCTTTCCCAACACTCGTCATTGCAGGCTTCAGGATCTTCAGTTGCTTTGAGTTATTTCTGGGCTTGTAGTTTTATTTGTTATGCGATTGCCTTAGTTATTACCTGATTAGATCAGTCTTGTTTCTTTATTTGAGTCTATTCTTAGTTATTTTTTAGTTAGCTTATGTTTAGAAGACAGTTTATTGTTGAAAAGCAGTCTCGTAAAGAACATGGGGTTGTCCATCTTTTTTTTAATTTTATTCTTCACAGCATAATCTCTAGATTCATAACAGTTAGGAGAAGTAAAGTCTTCTCTGTCCTTCCTTTTAAACAGCTTCACTGTTGACTCTCCCATCCAGAATGTTGAACAGGTGTTTGACTTTACCTTGTTTCCTTGAAAGCTCCAGTTATCTTCTTTGTTTTGTTCATAGTTAGAATGATTGTTCCATCATTATGTCACAAAGCGCTTCACCCGCTCTCTGTACTCAGCCTCTTGTCCATCTCTTTTAAACCCAACAACTGCAGTCATGTCAGTATTTCTGCAGGTGTCTGAAGTGTACAAAATTTCATTTTTATTCTGTCATGAATCAGTGTGGTGAGAGGCGGTGAGGCAAACGCTGGAGGCCCAGGTAAGATGAATGATGAGTTATTTTATTAACCAAAAGTAGTCCAAAACACAAAAGTCCGCGGCCAGGCAGCACGGCTGAGCGGAAGCCAGGGCTCACACCGGTAGCATCTGGTCATACAGGCGGCAAACACAAACAGGCGACAGACTACGACAAGGACCCGACGAGGAACAAAGACACAGGAGGAACTAAATACACTGAGGGTAATCAAGGGAACAAGACACACCTGGGAACAATCAAGGGGAAGACAGGACAATGAGGAGACTTGGGACACAGAAAACTCAAATAAACATAACAGAAAAACACAGAACATGACAGTATCCCTCCCTTAAAAGGCGGCTACCAGATGCCCAAAACACAAAAACAGGGGTGGGCGGAGGGGCGACGGAAGGAGGGCCAGAGTCCAGGAAACAGAAAACTACCCACAAAAGGTGGGCGAAAACACAGAGGGGCTAAGAGTCCAAAAACTAAACAGAAAACTACCCACAAAGTGGGCGGAGGCGTTGAGGGAGGTCCGGTGGGCGTCCGTGACGCCAGAAGAAGACCACACGGAAGAGGTCAGGAGGGCGCCCACGGTGCCAAGGAACACTAGGGAACTCGGGAGGACGGCTAGGGAACTCGGGAGGACGGCTAGGGAACTCGGGAGGACGGCTAGGGAACTCGGGAGGAGCGCTAGGGAACTCGGGAGGAGCGCTAGGGAACTCGGGAGGAGCGCTAGGGAACTCGGGAGGAGCGCTAGGGAACTCGGGAGGAGCAGAGGCGGCCGGACCGGAGTCTGGCTGAGCACAAGGAGCAGGGTCCACGGAGGCCGGAGCGGAATCCGGCAGAGCACGGGGAGCAGGGTCCACGGAGGCCGGAGCCGGGACTGGAGAGCCGACTGGAGCGGCGAACGGAGAGCCGACTGGAGCGGCGAACGGAGAGCCGACTGGAGCGGCGAACGGAGAGCCGACTGGAGCGGCGAACGGAGAGCCGACTGGAGCGGATCTTTTCTTCTGAACGAACTCATCATGCAGTTCAAAAACAATCTTTAGCATTAAAGAGTCCCTTTGAAACAGTTTGAACAGGTGATTGAAATCTTCCTCAGAACTTATTTGAAAACCGGTTGGGGGAAGAGACGGAGAAGGGTTGATGATGGCTGTCGAAGCGTGAATCTGGCTTTTCGCTTGGTCGTAGTCCGACTCCATACCCATTTCCTCCAGCAGCAGTGGAGAAGGCAGGATCTCTACATCCCGGTAGAGATCCCTCTGCGCTAGCTCCAACTGCTGCTGGATCCAATCCTCTCGGTCCATCTGGGCCAAGATGGTAGCGGCCTCACCTTCTCTTTCCTGGTCGGGTCCTTCTGTCATGAATTGGTGTGGTGAGAGGCGGCGAGGCAAACGCTGGAGGCCCAGGTAAGATGAATGATGAGTTATTTTATTAACCAAAAGTAGTCCAAAACACAACAGTCCGCGGCCAGGCAGCACGGCTGAGCGGAAGCCAGGGCTCACACCGGTAGCATCTGGTCATACAGGCGGCAAACACAAACAGGCGACAGACTACGACAAGGACCCGACGAGGAACAAAGACACAGGAGGAACTAAATACACTGAGGGTAATCAAGGGAACAAGACACACCTGGGAACAATCAAGGGGAAGACAGGACAACGAGGAGACTTGGGACACAGAAAACTCAAATAAACATAACAGAAAAACACAGAACATGACATATTCACACCTGAAAAATGATTGAAAATGTTTCCATACTTTTCCACACCTGTGCAGCCACAATGAGCCAGTTAGGGAAAAACAACTTTCAAAGGAGTTTTTCTCTTCAGAAGCCTTTTGGTGGATAAAAGTTGACCAATGTTCTAACTTTCTACCATGTTTTATAGTGTTAGCAACAGATGTTATGTTTATTCTGTTTTACCACAATATTGTAGTAGCAGAAATTAATTGGATAAATGAAAAAAATGTAGTTTGGTAAATTTAACAATTATTAACTACTGGGTTCTGTTATTTATAAATTAGCTGTTTGAGATGTAGTCATTAATTAGGTCAGCACCAAATGACTACATAGATGACTTATTTAAGTTGATATTTTTATGTATATCCAGCAGGAAGTTCATAGTGAAGAGCTCCTTCTGCTGTTACCGTGGTTACGTACCTGTAACTGCAGCTCAGATGAAATTGCCTCTGCTCTGCCCCTTCTCCTGATGATGCTCTTTTACTTACACTTCCTTCTGGTGTGGGTGGTTGCTGTGGTGATGGCTGTAAGAGGCAGTGCTTTGTAATGAATCAGAAGAGCTAAGCTCTCACTCTCAGTCACTCCATCTGCTCAGGACAGAACATTATTTTGATTAGCATTAGCATTAGTCTTGTGGTCAATCACCTATGAGGATCTGGGATCATACCATTATATGAAAACAGAGAGGGGGCACAGTCAGGTGGAGACTCTGTCCCCGCAGTGAGTTGTCCATGGTGAGGAGAACCTAACCCTCTCATCCATTTAAAATATTATACAAAAAGTAAGAATGGCTGCTTTGGTAACAGAACAAACACATGCAATTAGACAAGTATACAATCATAAAGTTAGGCTACAATCTGAAGCTATGAGGCTTTGGCGACTTCTTGGACTACAGTTCTGGAGTTGGAAGTTCCAGTGCAGACAGAAACTCTAAGGCTGACATTGTTAAACTATCATTATGTTTCTCCTCATTCTTACTGCTTGTACCACAGTAACAGACCCACTTGTACCCATGCCATGCTCACACACACACACACACACACCCCCCCACACACCCACACACACACACACACAGTACACACGTACGTGGCTTTCGTCAAAGAATACACTATTCTTGCACAAACATGGGTCCTCTTGTTATTTGCTTTTGAAATAAATTTTTAAACAGAAAACTTTAGCTTTTGACATCCATCATGATAAGTTTTACTGATATAGAAACATTGCATGCCAATTACTTGGATGGGTGTCTCAATATTTTGGGTAAAATAATCTGGGATCTTATTTATGTGTTTGTTATTTATTCTTTTGCTACAAAGTGAAACAACAAATTGAACATCCACTAAGAGCAGGTATTTCATAGTTTTTGCCAAGTGGATAAAATTATCAAAGTGAACTTGTTCTGGTTCAAAGGAAAATTATAGAATTGGGTCTTAGAAAATGATGTCTTCAATGTAACTTTGGTATAGATGCTAGTGGGAGGACGTCGCTTTGGAGATCTGAGCACAGAGAGGATGAATTTGTTGCTCTGCAGCAGAAGGTTTGAAAGGCAGTGACTGAATAAGAATGAATCTAAAGTAGGGCGACTGTAAGGACTGGCGTCCTGGGAGGAGCCTCTCAGATAGGTCATTGGATGAGCAGAGAGGTTGAAATTAGGAACTAAGTGATTTTGACAGTGTGGGAAAGTGGAAGTGACACAGAGACTACAGCGGAAAGGATAATCCATATTTCCTAAAACAGAATCTAGAGAGAGAGGTAAGGAACACGTGCAGCTTTCTGAACACTCTGCAATGTTCAGTTTGGGATCCTGGATGGACGATTAAAGCAAAATCATAAATATTACTAATAATTTGCTCATTGTGTTATTTCTGTTACATCTGATATGTTGTACATAAACTTTGAATTCAAATGCACACAAGTTATGGCAGTTGTGTTTTGCACTGACTTCCAAGCCTAGTTATATGCCCTGAGTTATTTTGAATGGGTTTTTATTTTTTTTTAGGTTTGATTGTTCTCTGTCCCACAGTCTCTTTCTTTGATTAGAGCAGTCTTGTTTATGTTTTACTCTATGTTCAGTCCTGCTTAATGTTAGTTATGTTTATTTCTTGTCTCTAGTTATTCCTTGATTCCTAGTTTAATTCTGGTTCTTAGGTCTAGTTATTTTTAGTTAGATTCATTTCTTAGTCTCTTGTGTACTCTGTGCCATTCTCTTTCTCTCTCCTCAGCCTGCCTTCTGCTCTCTCCCCTCACACATGCAGCCCATTAGCTCATTAGCCCAGGTCTTTGTTCCAGCATTCACCCTCTCAGTATTCAAACACTTCTTCTGCTCACACTCCTGGCTGGTCACTCCTGGCTGGTCACTCCTGTTGTGCCCAGTTATTTTCCTTATCTCTGTCCCCTGTCAGCTTAATCCTTGGTTTGGATTTATAGTTTTTGTTCTGCTCTGGCTCCAAGTGGTGTTTTGTAGCTTTAATTTTTTTTTAATTTTTCATTAAAACTTCCAATATGATCCATGCTCCTGGCTCATGTCTGCATTTTGCTCCTAAAACTCACACACCGTGACATCTACAATAATACAAAGCCATACACTTCTACAATGTTGTACCATTGTCTCATGTTTTTCAGTAATAACTATGATTTTCACAAAACATTCCAGGGAGCAAGTACTTTGACCTGAAACTTTCAGAACTTCTTTTTATCATTTTTGTCAGTAAATGGGAAAGTGGGATGGTCTTAGGAGAAGCAGTTACTGTCCTCCACTGTCCTTGGTTCCTGACATGCACTGTGCCTCAGCCAGCCACCAAAACGATGCTACTGTCTTGTAAGCAAGACTATTTTGTTCTAAGAGAATATTAAGGTTGACTGTGTCAAAAGCAGCACTTAGATCTCACCAAACCAGAACAGACACAAGTCCATCACTGAAGTTAAGAGAATATCATTAGTAACTTTCAACAGTGTTTCAGATGAGCTCTGAAACCTGACTAAAGCTCCTCAGACAGGTCATTACTATATAAATGCTCACACACTTGATTGGAAAATATTATTTTTTTTATTTTAGATAGGAAAGGAAGATTAGATATAGATCTGTAATTAAATCAAGAGGTTTCTTAAGTGAAGGTTTAATTACAGCTACCTTAAAAGCTTGTGGCACTTGTCCATTTACTGATGATAGCGTAATCGTTTTTAAAATGTGGGCAGTAATCACGGAGGACACTTTAAATAATTTGGTTGGGACGGGGTCCAACATGCAAGTTAAAGGTTTAGATGAAGCTAATATTTTTGATAACTCAGAAAGCTCAGCTACATCCAAACAGTCCAAACAAGTTCTACAGTTGCATTCAGTTCAACATCATTTACTGAGGATGAAGTAATGATCTACTGCAGGATGCCAACCAAATTATTTAAAATGACATAAACATTATTTTATTTGATAGGCAGCCTAGCAATACATATACTTTTTTTTCTGTCAAAAGAATGAAAATTGTGACAGTTTGGCAAAATAATATGCCCAGTGTTGACACAATTGGATACTGTGAGTTCTACCCAGTGATCTGAGAATACCAGTCATGTGGTGCTTATGAACGATCCGATTCTTTTGAATGGCTCTTTAGCCCCTCAGATCTAACTTAGTAAGATCTGTTCTTTGTTTTTTATGACTTTGCTTGTTCGTAATGATCTGCACATGCTGCAGTAACTATCATATCAAATAAGCATTCTGAATGGATGCTCATTTCATTTTTGGCTTACATCACATTTTGTAGCAGTAGACATGTGCAACCTGCCTCCAATATTTTATTTTTAGTTATTCTGCATTTAAAAATCTCCTAGATTGTCAGTCAAAGGTTTCTAAGGTTTCAATTTACTTCCTGTGTTGTCTCGGCTTCCCCTTGATTGCCCTTGTTTCCCCTGATTACCTTCCCTCGGTACTTAAACCTTCCCATGCCTCTTGTTCGCGTCGAATCCTAGTCTTAAGTTGTAAGTTGTACAACTGATTTCAACTGAGTTGCTGCCAGTGTCAGAACTATTGCTTTTGCTTACCTGTGCTGCCTGAACCTTGCACTCTTTTGGATTTCATTAAAATCATCTAATCACACCACAACCTGAGTTCAGCAAGTTTCCATCCTCACCAACAGCAACTACAAGTCGTGACACTGTAGGTACTTTAATTGGTGGAAAGAAACAATCTTGCAAATGAAAATCATTGAGTTTGTTTCAATTTACTGCGTGATTAATGGAGTATAAAACAGACCTGTATAAAACATTTAAAACAGAAATGTGGGCTTAATAAAAAGTGCATTTAATACCTGTTTAAAGGTTGCTAATTCCAAAATGTACTTTTAATTCTTTATACAGAGGATAGGATGTTGATACTGAAAAGGGCCTTAAAAAATGTATAAAGAAAATCTTGTGTTAAATTAAATGAGTATTATACCCTGCAACATTAGATCTAATATTAATAAAATCAAATGAGTATTATTCCCTGCAATATTAGATCTAATATTAATAAAATCAAATGAGTATTATACACCCGTAACACTTCTAATCTGACAAAAGAAGTTTGTTAAAAAAAAAAAAAAAGTAGCACATCTCATTCTCTCCATTTATTTTTTATGCTCCCTGATATATGAATGGGAAACAATATGAAAATGATATTCTTGGCCAGATGACAGTCATTTTTCATCTCTAGCCCTAAACAAGTCCCCCAACAAGTGTGCACGCTATCTCTCCATCTCATCCCCTCCTTCCGTCCCCCTGTTTCTTTTTCTCCAGTAAAAATTAATCACCTGTCTTTCTGTCCGTGTGTATGTGTGTGTGACCAACAGGAAGCCCACAGAGGTTTTTAGCAGCTGATTTATTGCCAGGTTAATTCATAATGGCGTCCTATGATGATGAGCGGCCGCAGGAAAAAGTGTTTGTCACAGTTGTTGTTCAAGGGTGAGAGAGAAAGTAAACAGAGTTATTCTTTGATGTAGAGTAACAGAGTTGAACGTTTTATTAATAAAATTTTAAAAAAATTCGGAAATCTGTAAAGCCTGAATGTCATTACTTTGTGTAGCTTTGTTATAATGAGAAATTTTTTAAAGTTTTGTCTGAAGGAGTCAAAGTTTAAGCAATGTGAAAGAAAGGACTGCTGTGAAAAGTTAGCTTTTAGTTGAGTTTAGGTTTTATTCTATTCTGTCATTCACCCAAATGCAACTAAAATCTGCATTAAAATTGCATCAGAGACACATTATTTGATAAAGAATTTAATGCAATAATGTGATTTTATTTTTCTGTGTTGTAGACATTTTTTACTAAATCACATTTGGCATATCATCTTCATAATTAGATTTCTTACATTGCTCTGTGCTTGCTGTGTGTCCAGGCTGCAGGCTCTCCGGAAGGAGAAGTCAAGGGACGCTGCAAGGTCACGGCGAGGGAAAGAGAACTTTGAATTCTATGAATTAGCCAAGATGCTTCCACTGCCCGGTGCCATCACCAGCCAGCTGGACAAGGCCTCCATCATCCGCCTCACAATCAGCTATCTGAAGATGAGGGACTTTGCCAACCAAGGGGATCCGCCATGGAACCTGCGGATTGAGGGACCCCCACCCAACACCTCAGTGAAAGGTAGGGTCCACACTTTTAGTTATGTCCGTTAATCTGTCCTTTTGAGTTATATATATATATATATATATATATATATATATATATATATATATATATATATATATATTTACTTCCTGTAATATATATATATATATATATATATATATAAAATTCCCTTCTCACCCACCGCGGGTGGTTCTTATCCTCTGAGCTCGGGTCCTCTACCAGAGGCCTGGGAGCTTGAGGGTCCTGCGCAGTATCTTGGCTGTGCCAAGGACTGCACATTTCTGGACTGAGATGTCTGATGTTGTTCCTGGGATCTGGCACCTCAACCTCCGTTCCCTGTTGTCTGAGACATTCACTGAGCACATTGTCTGTTGAGGCTTTGTCCCTGATGTATTTATGGATCTTAGTTGTTTCGTCCTGGACAGTGGTGCTCACACTCACTAGTCCTCTGCCTCCTTCCTTGCGGCTCGTGTACAGTCTCAGGGTGCTGGATTTGGGATGGAACCCTCCATGCATTGTTAGTAGCTTTCTAGTCTTAATATCTGTGGCTTTTATCTCCTCCTTTGGCGAGCTAATTATTCCAGCAGGGTATCTGATTACTGGCAGGGCGTAGCTGTTTATCGCACGGATTTTGTTCTTGCCATTGAGCTGGCTTCTCAGGACTTGCCTTATTCGCTGGAGGTATTTAGCTGTGGCTCCTTTCCTTGTGGCCTCATCGAGGTTGCCATTTGCTTGTGGTATACCTAGGTACTTGTACCTTCTGTGCGGATCACCTTCCCCCTCTTTGTAATCAGCCGACCACACTTCTCTAGTCCGAATGACATCCCAATGTCCGTGCTGTAGATCCTGGTGGTATGGATCAGTGAGTCGATGTCTCGCTCACTCTTGGCGTACAGCTTGATGTCATCCATGTAGAGAAGGTGACTGATGTTGGCCCCATTTTTGAGTCGGTATCCGTAGCCAGTCTTGTTGATAATTTGGCTGAGGGGGTTCAGGCCTATGCAGAACAGTAGCGGGGACAGAGCATCTCCTTGGTATATGCCACATTTGATGGACACTTGTGCAAGTGGTTTGCAGTTGGCTTCAAGGGTGGTTTTCCATAGCCTCATCGAGTTTGCAATGAAGGCTCTCAGAGTCCTGTTGATGTTATACATCTCTAAGCATTCAATGATCCAAGTATGCGGCATTGAGTCATAGGCTTTCTTGTAATCAATCCAAGCCATGCACAGGTTGGTGTGTCGGGTTTTGCAGTCTCGGGCAACTGTGCGGTCTATTTACACCGATACCTTTCTGTGCCATGCTCATGTGTTTATCCATGTGTTTGCTTATCTTGGCCGCTATGATGCCTGACATGAGCTTCCAGGTTGTGGAGAGGCAGGTTATTGGTCGGTAGTTGGGTGGGACTGGACCCTTTGATGGATCCTTCTGGATTAGGATTGTCCGCCCTTCAGTTAACCATTCAGGGTGAGTCCCACTTTGTAGCAGCTAGTTCATTTGGCCTGCCAGTCGCTCATGGAGGGCAGTGAGTTTCTTTAGCCAGTAGGCATGGATCATGTCAGGCCCTGGTGCTGTCCAGTTTTTCATACCTGAGACTCTTTCTTGGACATCTGTCACAGTGATGGTTACCGGGGCTTGCTCAGGGAGGTTGCTATGGTCCTCTCGTAGAGCAATCAACCACTGAGCTGATCTACAACTGCTGAGTTGTAGATCAGCTCATTGGTTTCTGTTATGGTATTGGTAGGGATCGTTCTCAATGCTGCATTCACATTCTCAATGAGACTTTCTGATGGTACTTCACTCAGCCGTTGTAATTGGCGCCTGGGAGGCCTGGTTGTCATTCGGGTCATGATTCTCTCTCTCAGGTCAGCAGCTGTCTCGTTCAGCTCTGATTCGCTCACTGGGGCCGTGTATCCCCTCACTGGGTGGGGACTTGTAGTTAAGTCCCCACAGTTCTGACATCCGGGTTCCTCCCATTTGCCGTAGCATTTGTGTTGTATCTCGTCAATCTCAAGTTGTGATAGCAGTTGCCGTTTGCGGATGTTGGAACACTGAGCTACTAGTTGTTTAGCGCTTAGTGTTGACTGGGGATGTCGAAGTAACCATTCCTTCCCCAGTCTTTGCATGTAACCTCTCTGACTAGGGTTACTTGAGTAGTAGCATTCCAACAGATCCACATTTTCATCTCTCGCCCATCTCCGTCTTGTTCCAGTAGCCCATTTGTCATCAAGGTGCTCTGGTTCCCCAACACCTGACGCAGACCTTGTTTGGCCGGGCGACGTCTGAGCCGGCATGTTATGCAACTTAGTATCTCCCATCTCGGGTGATATACTGACGCCTTATCAATTGAGCTATCCAGTCAGCTCTATATATATATATATATATATATATATATATATATATATATATATATATATATATATATATATATATATAGTTATAGTGAATAGTTCAAGATGACTAGATATAAACAAATAGATTTATAATAAATTATAAATTATTACGTTTGTAGGAATTAAATCCATCATCTGACATGAATAGATCACAAACAGCATGTGGCCAGAGGAGCAAACAGTGACAAACATACACTTTCATTAAAGAACTGACTTACTTGCATTCCCCAGGGGTGCTGCAGGTCCCATGTAACGAGCTACATCCCTGTTTACAGATGGCTTTGAGAGAAAAAAAAGAAAACATAATTTTTGAGTTATGAAAAAAGCTTCCTTATATATATATATATATATATATATATATATATATATATATATATATATATATATATATATATATATGAGAGGTGTGCCGACCGATCAGTTTTTCCGTGAAAAAGTTGATCAGCGATTGCCGATCACGGTCTCTTGTTGCCGATCACCAAAACCGATCACATTTATCTCACTTCGCAGCCTGCGGGTACAGCTGATCTGCTATCAGGCCGTTC
Organism: Poeciliopsis gracilis; assembly: GCA_911649635.1. Taxonomy (NCBI): domain Eukaryota; kingdom Metazoa; phylum Chordata; class Actinopteri; order Cyprinodontiformes; family Poeciliidae; genus Poeciliopsis; species Poeciliopsis gracilis. The sequence goes on along the minus strand of CAJVRI010000875.1, from coordinate 41,599 downwards.
TGCTATAGCGCCATTAGTGCACAGCTACCAACACTCACCCGGATTAGCATTACAGTCAGAAAGCTGACTGCCTAACCCAAAAAATAATTCAAGTCTTCGGCGGTGAAAAACACTGGTTTTGCTCTCGCCATTGAACCGCCGCTTGTCGCTATTGGTAACATTTCACAGACATAATGCCGCTCAATCTCCATCTGCAGTGAACTCTCACACTTTGCAGCATGTAACATAAACAGCAATAACAACAACAACAAAAAAATTATCATATTAAAACTTTCGGTAACACTTTATTTGATGGTTTGTGAATAAGATAAACATAAACATAACATAACAAATGTCATGAACGTGAGTAAATCTTCATAAATATTTGTAACTGATGTCATAAAGTCTTATTCTGTAAATCATAACACTTTTAATACAAAGTTGACATTAAACTTTAGCTTTAATTACATAAAGTTACATATTTTTTAAAGTTTAATCAGCATACTTTCATAATAAATTTATGTCAGATTATGAGTTCTTGGTTAATGTCAAGTTGTCTTAAAGACATTTGAATAATGTCAACTTTGTATTAAAAGTGTTATGATTTTCTAAATGACACTTAATGATAACAGTCATAAATATTCATGAAAACGTACTCATATTCATGACATGAATATGAGGTGTTATGTCATATTTGTGACAGTGTCATGACAGTCTTATTCACTACCCATCAAATAAAGTGTTACCAAACTTTCGCTCTTTACAAACATGAGAGATAATTTATGAAAAAATAACTAAATAATGATCGATTTCCTCTGCCTCCTCCCTGTGCTCTGCAGAATTACTCAACTATGTCAGAACTAGCCAATGAGAACCAGCTAGCCATGTTCTCAGGAAGTTTGGATTTAGTAACTCGGGATTGTTTATTTGATGCAACTTGCATTTGATTTTGCATGAATGTTTCCCTCTTTTACTAGACATTATTTGATTTAGGCAGTGTTGTGAGATTTATTTGACTCATGTATAATTTAGAGTACAGACATCCTTACTGTTAAATATTGTTTAACTGGTTGGAGGTTGGCTGCACAGTGGCGCAGTGGGTAGCGCTGTTGCTTTGCAGCAAGAAGGTCCTGGGTTCGATTCCCGGCCCGGGGTCTTTCTGCACGGAGTTTGCATGTTCTCCCTGTGCATGCGTGGGTTCTCTCCGGGTACTCCGGCTTCCTCCCACAGTCCAAAAACATGATTGTCAGGTTAATTGGCCTTCCCAAATTCTCCCTAGGTGTGAGTGTGTGTGTGCATGGTTGTTTGTCCTGTTTGTCTTTGTGTTGCCCTGCGACAGACTGGCGACCTGTCCAGGGTGTACCCCGCCTCTCGCCCGGAACGCAGCTGGAGATAGGCACCAGCACCTCCCGACCCTGTTAGGGAGAAGGGTGACGGAAAATGGATGGATGGATGGATGGTTGGAGGTTTTTCAGTTGTCCTTTTGCCTGATTAGCTACTGTATTGTGCCTGCAAGAATGTTGCATGTTTATGTTAATTGGGTGAATTTATTACCCAATATTTTTTAATTTTCCCAGATCACATAGCAGCATTTATTTTTACCTAACGCGGAAAATCACCAACCAATTTAGGTGATCGATAAAGATTGGTGATCAGCAGAGATCGGCCTCAAGGGTGATCGGTATCAGCAGCAAAAAACCTGATTGGAGCATCCCTAACATATGGATGTTTTACCTTTTATTTGTAAAAAATACATTGAAACCCAAGTAAGACTCCTCCAAGGAAGTAGTCAGCCAGGGTTTTTCAGTGTGGATGCTTTTAGAGAGTCAGCGGAGAACAAATATGTCAGACTTAAGGGGGCTGCACTGATTGCAGTTTTTAGAGTAAGTCACTGAGTTGGCAACAGTGGGGTGACTATTGTTATATTGTTAAAATACAGACATCACCTGATGGGCAGGTCAGTCAGTCAAACCTCTCACTGTAGAGCAGAACAGAACTGTGGCTGATTTTTAGACCTTTGCTTATTTAGCTAAGATCAGTGGATAAGATTGGTTTCACATTAAGTATCGGCTGATCACTGATCTTCCAAAATTGGGGAAATAAATCGTCTGGCCGATTTATCTGTGCTCCTCTAGTCAGAAGAAATAGTAAGAATAAAATGTGTGGCCTGAAATTGGAGATTTGGATCTCATTGCACATATGTATAGTGACAATAAAAGGATTCTGTTCTTTTATTCATGGAGTCACACAGAAAAACTGACAAACTGGAAAATGTAATTGGGATTTTTAAAAAATATACTAAATATGGTCCATACATATGTTTTGGACGTTTTTCGATCATTTTTTTTTATCCCTGAAAGACTTTTTCATACCACTTTTATTGGAGCAAATAGCCATTTTTGCAGTTCTGAAACAAAGACACAGTTGTCCAAATTGTGAGTATCATCCTGCTGTTGCTTTTTTATTTTAGAATGTAAACATTATTTCAATTGCATATGCAGAGGTTAATAGACTAAAATTCAAAGAGATCTGTCCTGTTTGGACTGCATTGCATTGAGGACAGCCTGTCCAGTAATCACACCGAACCGAGATTTCTGGGAGGAGGAAAAAAAGACAGATTTTTTATTTTTTTTTTCTATTGACCTCTTATGTGGTCAGGAATCTGCATGAAACCACCAAGCAGTGAAAGTGGTGGATGGTGTGGCACCAGTTATGCCTTTTGCATTTTCAACACATAGCAAGAATATTGTAGGAAGAATATTCCAAACAGCCATCTTTCAATCAGGTTGACTTCCATTCATTTTAATAACTGTATTCATGCCTAACACAGACATTATTCCTTAGCCTAACTCTTAATTCCTTAATCTCATTCACACCATATCACCACAACTAAGTAGTAGAGTGCAGTAAGACAGCAAAAACAGAGAACCAGGAAAATGTCCACACTTTGCACAAATGACCAGCCTGTTGATAAGTAATGTGAAAGTTGTCCTTTATATATATATATATATATATATATATATATATATATATATATATATATATAAAATTCCCTTCTCACCCACCGCGGGTGGTTCTTATCCTCTGAGCTCGGGTCCTCTACCAGAGGCCTGGGAGCTTGAGGGTCCTGCGCAGTATCTTGGCTGTGCCAAGGACTGCACATTTCTGGACTGAGATGTCTGATGTTGTAGCCACTGCTCCAGTTTGGGGGTGACTGCCCCAAAAACCACAGGCACCACTGTGGTCTTCACCAGTGTATCCCCTCACTGGGTGGGGACTTGTTGTTAAGTCCCCACAGTTCTTCCCATTCCTCCCATTTGCCGTAGCATTTGTGTTGTATCTCGTCAATCTCAAGTTGTGATCCGTCTTGTTCCAGTAGCCCATTTGTCATCAAGGTGCTCTGGTTCCCCAACACCTGACGCAGACCTTGTTTGGCCGGGCGACGTCTGAGCCGGCATGTTACGCAACTTAGTATCTCTCATGGTATGAGGTAGGCAGTAGCTTGAAGGGTCTTGCCTAAGGACCCAGACTGGATTCGAACCCCGCCCTCTCGGGTGATATACTGTCGCCTTATCAATTGAGCTATCCAGTCAGCTATAATATATATATATATATATATATATATATATATATATATATATATATATATATATATATATATATATATATATATATATATATATATATATTTATTATATCTGGATCATGTGTATATATATATATATATATATATATATATATATATATATATATATATATATATATATATATATATATATATATATATATATATATATATATATATATATATATATATATATATATATATGAACATGAACACACACGCATACACACATCTTTTCATAAAGCATGTATTTTTGTAGAGAAATCAAAGTAACTTGATTTCAGATTGAATAACCTCAGCTTACCTTTAACCCAGTTCTTGTGTGTCAGTTTGACTGACTGTCCGTGTCATTTTCAGCATTTTCTGTTTGCTGTTTGTCTTTAAATCAACCTCATTCTTAGGAGGCTGAACATATAGGAAGACGTGAAAGGTTTGCTACATGTGACACTGCTGTGACTGCTTGGCGCTTTAAGCAGCCATCACACAACAATGAAACATTGTAGAAACACACACTCACATAGACAGCCAGTCTCTGCCCAAAGTGATTTTCTGTGAAGAGAACATTAAGCTTTGATGAATTTCTGCCTGGAGTACTAGAATATACACAGCTCTTGTGAATCTAAGTGGAATTTGCCTTTGAAATTGGTCCTTTGTGCAACACACTTAGAGTAGAAGTGAGGTATTTGCTTTAAAAAGGGCTTTTGGGCTTTTAGGGATGACCTGTGAATGACAGCTCAGCGTCTGAAGTTTCTGGTATAGAGTGTGGGAATTTAAAGGAGGAATATGTACTAGAACATGATTTCAGTCCATGGGTGATGAGATTAGTGTCTCTGTTTGTGATGTGTGTATTACATTTGTGTAGAGGTATTTCCACACAGGTGTTCATCCCATAGATGATCATACACACACTCCTTCTCTAGTACCAGATGGCAGCATTGTTGTCAGTGCTTTGAAGAAGCACATGCATTTTAATGAACACAACTGATAGGCAAATACTAAACTTGTGTGTGTGTGTGTGTGTGTGTGTGTGTGTGTGTGTGTGTGTGTGTGTGTGTGTGTGCGTGTGCGTGCGTGCGTGCGTGCGTGTGTGTGTGTGTGTGTGTTTGTGTGTCTGCTACATGTAGATTGACACAATTTGGACAGATGGTCTAGTTCATGAAGTTGCACTATTTGTGTAAACTCTTGCCTCTGGTTTGCACGTGCTGTCTAAGTCTCCACTCCATTTACAGAGCTAATGGCTTGATCCAGATTGGAAAATTGAAACATCAAGTCCAGCAAATGTGAGAAATGTGCATCTGTCTGTACATCAGGTCACAGTTGTCCCCTGTTTAGTCCTAATCACTCATCCAAACCGCAGATCCTGGATGTAGAATGGAGGATCCATGTTTAGTGATATTCCATGTTGCTGCTTCAGTGTGCAGCTGCAGCTTACAAAGGCATTTTGATGACTGATCCATTAAACCGAATCACCAGGTTCCAGGGAGAAAGTCAAGCATAAATTGATGTTAAAATACATTAGATTTTTTTCACTATCCCATGGTGTCTAAACAAATGTGTTGTAGCATAATATCTGAGTGAAAACTAGATGGTTGTGCCTGTGTACTGTTTGTGTCTTGGATTCCTATCGGTGTGCTGCCTTCTTCATTGTCGGGATGAATGTGGAATCGGCTGCAGATTCTTCAATGCGATGAGAACAGATGTGATGTAAGCCATTATCTGATGAAAATTTGTACACATAAAAGCTGAGTTATTCCTCTTGTGCTGAACAAAACAGAAGGAATAGCTGGATTTTACACACAGTTTAAATAATTTATTTCCAAGTTACAGAAATGAGTTGCAGAACAGTTATGCTCACACTGGAAGCAATGGTCAATACTACCTGTTGTGATGATCCGGACCTCTTTTTGTAAAGCCAGCAACGCAGATTTTTTTCAAAATGCAGATTTATTTAACGCAATCTGAACCTCAAGCCACGTTGGTCTTTGGTTATGGCTGTAATTCCTATAAATACAGAATTCTCAACAATTTTGACCTTGTATCTCAATATAGTTTATCTAAATACAATATGTGCTTACAGATAATTATTTTTTAAGCGTCAAAGATTTAAAATCTGATCTTCCTTTGCTTGAAGGAAGAGCTGGAGGCTTTTAATTTCGGTCTCCAGTGTGGCAGCAGAGCACGGATTACAGTTTAGATCTGAAATTTGGGCCTGGTTGGGGCCAAATGATGTGCTTGATGGTCAAGCCCTGTCAGACTTAGGCTGCTGTGTATGTTTAATTACAGTGTATACAGAACAGAGACAATAGAGGAGGAAGCAGCTTACCTTGCTGATAAAAGAAAGAAAAAGGTATATATATATATATATATATATTATGAATTCTAACAGAGTCAACTCAAAATAGACTAAAATCGGATCATTCTCTAAGCTGATCAGCAAGTCAGAAACTCAAATCAGAGTTTTTTATTTCTGTTCACTGAATGACTGAATGTACCATACCAAACTTGGCCAAGTTGAGCTGACAACATTTCTCAGTGTTAACTGCTGCTGAATGAGGAAGAAGTTGTATTTTAGTGTAAATCTGTGAAACATGGAGGGTTGTAAGAGATGCATTTTATCTTCTTCAACACGTCACTAATTCAACAGCTAGCGAATTGCTAACTGTGCTAACCAGACTAATTTCCAACTTTGTTTTCACACTTTATTTTCCCATTGAGTTTTCCAGTCTTAACAGTGTAGGTTGTTACTTTGTCTTCTTTTTTCTTTTCATTTTCATCCTCTTCCATTCCTTCCTATCCTCCACCTCTTCAGCTTTCTCCTCTCCCATTGACCTTTGCAGTAATTGACCCATCAGTTGCTCTTCTCCAGTTTAGCGTTGGAGGTTTTGACATCCTGTCAAAGGATCTCCACATCTGCTACAGGACTCTACACAAACAACCGTGACCTTTGAAGCATCCTGACTCTGAGTCCGTGTGTGTGCGTATACTAGCATGAGTGCACATAATGGTGTTTGTGTGTTTATAGTACTGACCACTCACCAGTTAAAGTGTCTGAATTTTGATTAGACTGTTTGTGTGGGGTTTTATGGCTGGCTTTACGCTTCCACATATGCATGCAGTCTGTTTGTCCAACAGTGTGTGTGATTGGGTTTTGGCTTCTGGGAGGTGTCTGAATGGTGTGTGTGTGTGGTGTGTGTGTGTGTGTGTGTGTGTGTGTGTGTGTGTGTGTGTGTGTGTGTGTGTGTGTGTGTGTGTGTGTGTGTGTGTGTGTGTGTGTTTGCACATGTGTGTCATCCCCACCACACCACCATCTCTACAACCCCCACCCCGCAGCCCCCAACACCTGGCTATTCATTATGCATGCAGAGAGGAGCAGACATCGAAATGCCACACTTCATGAGCCAGTCTAGAGTCAACACACACGCACGCATGCACACAAGGACTCTCTGACCCACATGCCAACAGTTTCTAAAGTGAAACACTAGCATGCTTTGTGCATGCTTCATTCACACAAATACAAACTAGTGGTGAAGATATTAAGAACACTGATGTGTAACCTAACACCTGAATGCACAGATTTGTGACCACTATTCAGTTTCCGCAGTAATGGAAACAAGTGTCTGTTTTTGTTATTAATATTCAATTCAAAACATTTCTTTCAATTAGACAAAACTAGGTTAAAATTGTGGTTTCAGTAGTCATGGTTATGACTACTGAAACCCTTGGTGGACAGTTTGTATAATTAGGTTTTTTTTTGTTTATTTCTGCTGCTCAGTAAGCTTTCTTTGCATATGAATGTGTTTTAACTATCAACCGTCCAGATGCCGACTGTCTTAGAACATTATACCAAAAATATTGTAACACTGTGCAGCGTTGATTTCAGCTAGAACTAAAAATGGAGAAGCCATAGAGTTTAGATTTATGGGGTGAGTCTGACTGGAACCCAACCTGAATTATATGCTTGATGACCCAGTTCGGTTGGGCTCAGGGTTCTGTTGCGAGTTTAATATGTCTGCAATACATGCAGCATAGAGAAGGTCAAATGAGAATGCTTGATATAAAATGTTTATCTGTTTTTTATGCTATAAATAAACAAGTACAAGTTTTAACATGTAGAGAAAAAGATAATGTCAGGTGCACAAGCTAATTAGACTGTAACAAATGCAGTTCACTGCATGTGCACGCGGCTCCGCCCTGCTCTGCTTTAGTAAAAGTTCAGATGGGTTCCTATCAGTCACACATCCCAGATGATTTGCACCCGACTCGCCCTGCGGTTTCAAAAGCAACAAGATGGACTTAGAAGATGTTAAACGAAAGCTAAAACCTGGAGAAATTATACTGCTTACATAAAATGGTGATCTAAATGAAACCAATAAAATCTTTATTAAATTAATTTGTCAGATTTACTTCAGGCTTAGGCCTGTAATTAAAGTTAATAAGTCGTGTTGGACCGGGATCGGACACAGTGCATGTGGGCTCAGGCCGTGTCAGGTTTGATATTTTTAGGCCTGATCTAAACTCTAGAAAACAAAAAACTGTTTGAGTAGAAGAAGCACTTTTAGCTTTTGCTAAGTGAAGGTAGTATACAGTTGGAATAAGGATACTTTACCCAGCAGCCCATTCATACAAGAATGTTGTTTTTCTTCTAAAAAGCTTGTTGGCGTTAAAAGCACCTACTTCTACACAGAACACTTTACTGAAATGTTTTCATCCAACCAAAAACACCAATAAGATCCTAAAATGTCTTGTTCCTCCCCCAGACTCAGCCTGGCCTTTGCCTTCTTACGCAATTCTGCTTGATTCCCATCTTCTTACCCAGCTGTGTCTGGACCCCTCCCCTTAACCTTGATAACTCTGGTTGAATTTCAACAGGGACAATCAGTAAACAGAAAGAGGGTTTGTGAACAACAATACCAATTTTCTGCTGTTTTAAATTTGTAGGCTGCCAGTAGTTTTAGCACAAAGCCGTTCAGGTCATGTTGGCCATGCTTCCAAATATTGAATTAACATCAACAGACGCCCCGTTTCAATTGGCATTTCTCTCTTTGCAGTGGAGAATGGTTGTTTACAGTGTAGGCAACTTCCAGTAAGCTTTATAGTGCCTAACTGGTGCCTCACACATCATGGACAAGCTTTAGCGATCGGCTGAGATTCAAAACCTCAAACCAGTCCTCACCTCCAGGAAGCACCGGAGTGTCCAGAACCTCTGGATGAAGCAAAGCATAGAACAACGGACTGGTTTTTACCAGGCCAGCCCATAAAAACAAAAATACAATTTCCAAGGGTGTACCCAGGGTAAAACGTTAAATGTGTTCTTGTTTGGACAAGGCCTGGTAAAAATGGAGACTCGTTAAATAGCTCTCAGATGGGACATAGAGCGGGCTGCACAGTGGCGCAGTGGGTAGCGCTGTTTCCTTGCAGCAAGAAGGTCCTGGGTTCGATTCCCGGCCCGGGGTCTTTCTGCACGGAGTTTGCATGTTCTCCCTGTGCATGCGTGGGTTCTCTCCGGGTACTCCGGCTTCCTCCCACAGTCCAAAAAAAAACATGACTGTCAGGTTGATTGGGCTTTCCAGATTCTCCTTAGGTGTGTGTGTATGGTTGTTTGTCCTGTTTGTCTTTGTGTTGCCCTGCGACAGACTGGCGACCTGTCCAGGGTGTACCCTGCCTCTCGCCCGGAAAGCAGCTGGAGATAGGCACCAGCACCTCCCGACCCAGTTAGGGAGAAGGGTGACGGAAAATGGATGGATGGGACATAGAGCATCAAGTATTAGTTGTGAATGACATGCCAAGAATAGGGAGAAAAAAGTTCTGGCTATATCAAATAACTTAGAAGCCGCTATTGGTGTATTTGATTTAATATTATTTGACTTTGTGTTTCTCCAGGTGTATCCTATCTGTGTTTACCATCCAACAATTATAACCCACCACCAGACTACTGTTCAATGCCGAAATTAACCTCCAGGTCACAAAAGACTCAGAGCTGAAAGATAAAAGGGAAAGAAAGAGAAGCATCAGAAGAATGAGGCCGAGTAGAAAAATGAGAGGCATAACGACAACATGGAGGAGAAAGAGAGAAAAATAAATGAGACGAGTCAATTAGAGAGACAGAGGCTATCAGTGAGGCTGAGAGACAGAGAGCGGGAGCAGCGGGAGTCTGCTCTCGTTATGATCCATCTCGTCTCTTTGTACCAGCTGACGTTTTTATGATGCAGCCTGCTGGCTGGGCTAATGGCTTCCTCCATTATACTAAGGAAACACAGAGACCCCAACACCCGGATAAACACTGCGCTCACATAAGACCCCTCCCACCTCCACAACTCAGCTTGCAGGCTCTCGTCCTATAGTGATTCAGCATTATCTCTGTGAACAGCATGGAGCTCTTCAAACAGGGTGAATGTATTGAGAATGGGACACAAAATAGCAGCTCTTGGTGCACTGAAAAACTTTGCAGACTGAAGCCTGATGTCCAAAAATATACCACTGGAAAGAAAGCACTTTCACTGCTCTGGACATTTCTGAGACAAATATTTTTTTCAAGCAAATGTACTTTATAACATATATTTAAAGCATTGTTTCAATGTGCTGAAGCATTCATTATACTTCAACCAAAGCAGCACAAGGACTTTTGGATGTTTTAAATCTCTAGATTTAGAAACTTACAAGAATAAAGTAAGAAAAACTGGAAATGGTCGTACCATTTCCAGTTTCAGTTGTCTGTAAAATTCATTTTTACAGACAAATACCCATGATAATCAAAGCACATTGAGGAAGGAGCCATGTTTGGTCATTTTGTTTCTCATGTGAAATACTCTCAGCAAGCCTCCAGAATATCACATTTTGGGTTCTAACAAATAGCACAGATATGAGTTTGGAGGACAGCAGTTACAGTTTTGTCCTCCTGCACTAATTGTCAAAATAGTAAAGCTGATAATTGAAAATTGAGAAAACTTTTTGACTAAAAAGTATATTCAAAAATGGTGCTAAACTCCATGATATTATTACTTGTGCAGTATTTCAATACATTTATGTTTTAAAAAATGGTTGGAACATATTAGATCACATATGTATCTCTCAAAATATGATCAAGCAATACAAAACTAAAGTTTTTAATTTTAATAAAAAAATGGCATATTTGAAACTTTTCATACCAATTTTTAGTGTTCACTTGGCAAACTGTTGTTTGGATTACATCAATCAAACAGTTCTTGTATCTGTTATGTTTTTTTTTTGTTTTTTTTAAGTCTGCTGGTATTTCAATGAGGAGCTGAAAGTGTTTGAGATGCCAAGGCTTCTTTCCACTCCAAGCTTTTAGCTCAAGCCACATTCTGTCAAATTCAAGTTGAGATGCTTGTTGTGTCACTGCAGCATGTTAATATTATTTCATACTTTGCAGTGTTAAATAACATTTACACTGTTATTAAATTAAACACATTTACTGTTAAATGTTAATATTAAATTAAACAGATTACTAGAGCCTGAAATCTGAGATGACACAAATTTGAATTAAATGAAAATTGTACTTTTTGTGTATTTCTTAAGTTTCATCTGAAACTTTTCCAAATATTGTTTTAAACTTTACTGCAAAACTGACTTTTTGAGCTTCACATCTTGTCATGATGTAAATCCCTCTAGACCTGGAGTGTTGCTTCCATTCTTTCATTATAGGAACCACTGCTGAGTTCAAAGGAGGGTCTGTCAATGTAAAACCAGTTGCATGAGAATAATTAGTGAGATGACCTGCTGAAGTCAGAGTGTCAGAAAGAGCAGGAGCTTCTTAAAGAGACAGAGGTGCAATTTTAAGTCGTCAAATTACAAAGTCAGATTTCTTTGAAGTCATTTTTGACTTACAGCATTTTTATAACAGAAAGTAACAGTTACCCAACTGTGCTTTAACATGGTAATATGTGCCTGGAAAATACATAATACTACCCATTTAAATTCATTCTTATAAATTAGAATATTCCAAAATAGTGGGATGAGGTTTTTGGAATTAATCTTTAAATGTGATCATTGAACTCCAGACCACTGCAACATCACCTGATGGCATCACTTAAGAACTAAGTTAAGCCCCACACTGACAGGGTGTACATCTTATGGCAGTGCATGGAGTGGAGATGGAATGTAAACCCCAGACCACTGACAGCTGTCTGAGGTTTGACTTCTGGTTTTGGGACCTCTTCTTCCTCCTTCTCTGTTTATGTATGTTCATGTCAAATACTTCAAATAAATTCCACTGTTGCCACAGAAACCTTTTTAAACAAATGTGCATGTCTTGGCAAAACGATGCTTTGAAATGATGACCTCTGGGAAATAAGTGAAGCTAAACGGCACATTGTTGCAGATTTGTGGCCGAACATCTCAGAATGATCTTCATCTAACAGCTTGTTCTTGCTTGTGCATGCTAACAAGTATCTCCCTCCAGCTGTTAAATTCAGTATATTGGCCATATAACAGCAGTATTATGTTTCCTTGGCTGTCTCATACAACATAACACAGCTCTCCTCTTTAACTGCAGCGCAGTAGGGGTGAGCCAAAGCATTTGAAACTCCAATTCGGATTACACCATGTGCACACAGTACGATAATGGTTAATTCTTTCTCATTCCCCCTTTACTGTCACTTCAGTCCTTTACCCACAAATCTCATCTTAAACCTAAAAAAGCAACAAGCTGGGGATCTGCTGCTTCTCTGTGTTATAAGCTTGTAAATGGCAGCTTCAGCTCCGCTGCTGCAGAAACCTGTGGCGCCGTCGCTGGCCCTCAGCTATGCTCTGCATGGTTCTGCAACGCAGATGTCACTCCATCTAGCTAAAACTACCAGCCATGCATGCTCAAACTTAATAAACAAAGTAATTTGTCCAGCTGCAAGTGTGAGATGTTTAGATTCCCCAGTTGCAGTGTAAGGAAAAATGGAACGACAGAGGAAGAGGGAAACAGCAGTAATTATAAAACTAATTACTAAATGCTGATGATGCCCATAGGCTTTGCATAACTAAATTTAGACGAGGAAATTGCTTTCGGCTGCCGACGGGGCTGCTGGGTGTTTTGCTCATCTCATTTTTTTTTCTTAATTCTTTCCTCGTTCTTCCTGCATGCTATCACAGACTGGCACAGCCAAAAAGAACATAATCACTATGGAAACAATTACTCAAACACCTTTCCCCCTATGTCTTCTATCTTTATTTTTTTGTTGGCAAACAGAAAACCGCTCTAGGAAATATTGTTGTCTAACAATGTGTTGTAATGACAGAAATTATTGGTTCTTGTTTCTGTTTACCCCCAGAAAGGCTCTGCAATCACGTAGAACACAAAGGTAGTATGAGCCGGTCCTCTTATTGAATCAGGCTGGGCTTCTCTCTGCGGGGTTGCATATGAAAGACATGTTTTTGTCTTATTAAGTGTCTGCAAGCATTTGTACACAACTCAGATCTGAGGTTTGATTCTCAAGTGGAGTGAGATCATTCCAGGTTGTTGTAAAATAGCTTCATGGCCAAATGCAGGCAGAGATAGGTTTAAACCGAAATGTTTCCAGGAGAGCTTTAAGACTTACATTTGTCAGATTACATTTCTTTCATGCATCTAGTCAGTGTAGCATAAGAGAGGAATGCTGATCACTAAGCAATTTTTTTAATTAAGACGAAATACAAAAACTTAAATTTAGTGAGAAAGGATTTGTTAAAGTTTTTGTTTTGTTCATAGAGACTTGATTTTTTTTTACTCTGTGAATCAGGAGTACAAACAAACTTCTCCTGTTAGTTCTACTTCAGAAGTAGCAAATCAAAATCCCAAGACCATGTTTAATGTTTTTTCCCTTTTGTCTCAAAAAGAGTTAATTGATTAGGCCACAAAGTGTTTTCGGAATTTTCAATGAGAAAAAAAAAAGAAAAGAAAAACTACATTGACCAGAGTATTTATAGGGTTCAGGGACCACAGCTGCCCATGAATGGTTAAGATCTGCAAATACATAAGACACCTTCTGAAAACATGTATAACTGCCTATTATCATAGTTCAAAAACAAAATATACCGCAATATGGATCAGTATAAGCACACCGGAAAACATTTTAGCACTATTGCAAAAGCTTTTGGGAGGTACAGCCAATCAGTTCCAATCATAGCATTTCTGTAACAAGTGATTGTAACACGTTACTTGATCGTGGAATAAAATAGCTCTATTTTACACCATATGCATTTACAAATTGTATGTTGCAAATGTAAACCTAAGAAGCCATCCATCTGACATTTTTGACAGAATATTTCTGATGTTCATAAATATTTATAAATGAATTAATTTATAAGTATGACTTTTGATGTCACTAATGTTAAGCATATTGCCTCCACTGTTAACCCAGATGGCATTTTTTTACTTTCATTCAAGAGGACATGTAGACAGACTTCATTCCAGAAACACAGAACAATGCATCTGTGTGTGTATACATACTTACACACACACACACATACATAACTTTGTCATTTTTTATGTTTTATTCCTCTTTATTTCTTAGATCAATGTGATATTATGCAGTGCTCACTGTAAGTAGTAAATCACCTGCTCCAGTATAAAGTAGCAGAAGTTTTGACACTGAATTAAAGCCAACATGAAAAGCGTGTGTTTGACAAAGTGAAGTATTTCCAGTCATATGTAATTGGCTTGTCAGAGCTTGCAGTGATATATGTTGGTAATTAGTTAACGGCCTTAGTTTGAGTCAAAGGTTCCCCCCCCCACCCCCCCTTTATGATTATTTTCCCCCTCCTCCCGCAGCTGTTTGTGAAAAAACTGGTAAACAGCAACTGCACATACCGTAAATACATAAATCTTCTGTTTATGGGATATGTGGAACTGTAGAGTTTAGATTATATTCTAGTAGAATATGTCCTATGAAAAAAAATAATAATTACACTTGCTATTGAAACTCTGTACATAAAACCATGTAATAAAAATCAACCCTCTACTTCCCAGGCAAAAATTGTGCAAACCAAATGTGTTCTCTTTAAGCACCCTTTACAGTGGTTCAATAATGCCCTCAAGTCACCATGATTTCTGTGATACTAACATCAGTATTTTAAAGTCTATTCTCTAAGCAGCCAGCAGCCAGTGGAAAGACTTTAGAACTGAGTGATGTGTTCGATGTGTTTGATATGTTCGGTTTTAGTGAGAACGCCAGCAGCAGCATCCTGGATCAACTGCAGTCTAGAGCTGTGTATGATCTGTGTAGTTATGTTAACTAGTATTGTTTCCTCTTATAACCTGAGCTAGTGGGAGCATGTAGATATTGAATAAAAGGGGCCCAGAGATTGTCTGCATGACAATAATTATCAAATAGTACAGAAGCTCAAATAATCATTCAAAGTAGTTTAAAAAATGTTCTGCCAAAGAAAATTCAGTAGATCTCATTGAGTCTTATATTTTTTTGGTAATCATTATTACTATTATTATTATTATTATTATTATTATTATTATTATTATTATTATTATTATTATTGTTATTTTAATATGGGTATGTAACACCTTACCAAAATACACTTGTACCAGACAAAGCTTTTAATTTCCCTAAATTGTCTGCAAGTTTATCAGGTGACATTAAATGAAATTTTTTCTCACACACGCACACAGACACATACACACATTTAGTCACACAAAATGAAGTTGTGGAGGTGTACACAAAGATGAGTACATACAGACTCACACACAGTGATGCACTCTGATCGAAACCAATGGATTTAATGGATTTTTTTACAATTCAAAAATCTAAGAGGGGAGAGTTAGAGGACACAGAGAAAGAGATGAATGGATCAGAGAGGGAGAGAATTATAAATGGCAGAGGATGAGAGAGAGTGCAGCCAGGCTTGTGTTTGCTGGGGCGTGAAGCATTCAGCTGTACCTCCATCTGAACGCTCGGTTAGCAGTTCAGCCGTTTCTTAATAACACTCATATCTGTTCTCTGAAATACTCCTGTTCTCCATCCCCATGTCTGCTGGCTGCCCTCCCCTCTGCCTCCTTTAATTTATCCTACATCTGGATTACCGGAAGTTCTCCTTCCCCTCCTTTTTGCCTTATTTTCTACTTTCCAAGTAGAATCAAACTGTTAATTATCTGATTTTGATTGTTTGTTAGTATCAAACAATCAAAAAGAAAAAAAAATCAATGGCATTATTGTTAAATGAAACCTCAAGATCTAAATGCAGTTTGAACACAATAAAGAAAGTCAGTTAGTCTTTCTTAAATAAATGTCATTAAATGACATTGATGGTTTATGACTGAAAAAATGTTTGTTTCCTGTTTTAATTACTTTTGATTACTTAGGTGAAAAATAAATGTCAAATAAAAATGTATAATATCTTTACACACTCAGTTTATTCAGTTGTTGAGTTTATGATGCTACAGTTTCCCCAGATAAAGTACATAATACATTTTTATCAACCACATTTCCACATTATTATAAAATTATCAGCCTGAGTTGTTATAGCTTCAGTTTTTGTTTTCTAAAAGCACCAAAAGCTTGTTTATTTCTTGACAGCGTTGTATTAAAGTAGGTTTTTACAATACAGTGACTTAAAATAAGTACTGTATTGACAATATTATAAATTGATGTTTTGGTTTTTACTGCAGCTATGTTCTTTTGTTTCATTGTCTAATGATTTCCCTTTTCCTTCCCTGATCTTTAACGTAACATAAATATCTGCCATTACTTTCCTGCCTGTTTCCTACAAAACCTCCATGTTTTCTTCCATGTTCCAGAATTCTTTTTGTTCCCAATGGTTTTGCACTTTCCTTGGATTTTTCCTTTATCTCATTACCAAACACTTCATCCCTCCCTGGGCTTTCTTTTGTTGTATCATGTCTTGTTTTTTCGGACCAAACAGAAGCTGCTGCTCAGCTAATTGCAGCTTGTGTTGACTAACTAAAGCTTTTCAGATCACTGTAAGGAAGATGAAGAAAACATATATTGTTATAAGGCTATGAGCAAAGACAGTTTTAAAGCCACTTATCCCTTTGGATCCTGATTAATTTGTAAGTGACTTCCTGTCAGTCAAACTGTTTGAGCTGCAGTCATGCTAATTGGTTTTTCAACATATTTTAAGACAGAAATGCACAAGCTGAAACGACAGTGAGGAGGTTAGTCACAGAATCTTCACTCAGCTTAATTCATGAATCAGGTCTCATGCAGAGAGGCACAATAACTGGAATAATGTTTTTTTTTTCTTTTCTTTTCTTTTTTTAATCATATTTCTTGTCCTGGCCTGCTATGGTAGAACTGGTTACCTACATGTCGTAGGGCAGTTTTGTTCTACAGAAAACTACATGTGAAGATGGTAATCTAACAATATGATTTACAAAAATGAGACAGGGGGTCATCAGTAATGTTGGTCCCTTTGGCGACACCTAGATGGTATGCTGCAGAACGTGCAGAAACAACGTTCAACTGCAATGACTGAGTATTGTTCTTCTTATTATCAGTAGTTTCAGTTGATATTTTACATGTGAATAAGGTAACTATCAAAACCTGTTTGATTGTCAGGCCCCAGATGAAAAATATCCTCAGACCCTTGGAGCTCCAACCCACTAAGGAACATACACGATGTTGCCAAAAGTACTGGCTCACCTGCTTGTCTCACATATGGGTTTATATGTCAATAGGTATCAATATGACATTGGTCCATAGACATGGGCTAATGAACCAGCATTTTGGTAAAGGAGGTGTTTTCGCTGTTCACAAGAATACACAAAACAATGTTCACTGTGGAGCTCATCACCAACAAGACGTGTCTGGGATCCCCTAAAATTCTGTTTCCATGTGGACGTCTGGTGAAAAACGTTCCCATTTTAGACAAACCATTAGTAGGGGCCTAAAATGAGGTTTGCCATCAGAACTGATTTTTCTGATGTAGGCTGGGCTTGATGCAGTCAACTGCACAACTAATTCTACACATTTATTTATGTGGACAGAAAGCATTTGAACCCGATTTGTCTACAACTTATGTTACGATGCACATATGCTTCGACCAACTTAGTGTTGGTTTCTTCAGTCTAACAAACAGCATGATTTGGCAACTAATTACAAGCTGGCACTGTGGGGTCAGTGGGATCTTGGTGAATATATGTATCTATTTGTCCCATAATTAATTCCACTGCTATGCATTCAGACCTGTATGAACACAGACTCTGTTCACATCATTCTGTCTTTACCATTTTATGGTTTGCTGCTTGGTGCTGGGCGTTCTTCTAAACCAGGCGGCTGCTCATGTGGATCAGTGAAAAGCTATTTCTGTGTTGGATGTATGGCACGTCTGAGGCTGAGACGTCCTGCTGCTTGTTGGTTTTGGGTTGTGAGTATTACAAGCTTTCTACTCTTCTCAGTATTGTAACAAATATGCACCTCCAGGTGACAAATTCACCCATATGCACCAACACACTTACTTCTATACACACCCACACACACATTCACTTCACCATACACCAATTCACAAATAATACAAATGGCTGAAGGTCATACAAACACAGGTGGTTATTCCAGCCGGATGTAAGATGGTTTGTCTGAATAAAGTCAGTTTGGCCATCAGAATAACATCTTGGAATATTATAGAGCAAAGTTGTCCTGGTATCTGCAGGCACCCAGGTTCTCAGTAGGCTAAGCCATTCATTATTTTTTTCTACTTCGTGTGAGAAGAAATGTTTTTGGACAAGCTAGAAATGAACTATTTACTCCTACTTGCATGTGTAAATGGAGGCATATCAGGACTCTAGAGAATTCACATGTTCATTCATTTCCACTTTCAGGATGTATAAGGGAAATGTTGCTATTCAATAGGGTTTTTGATGCATTTGTGTGTAGAATGTTGTAAATGACACCAGCATCCCTTCCCTCTTTGTTCTTTTTCTCCCTTAAGTACACACAAACACACACATGCACGCCCACACGCAGTAAGAGTTTGTGTTTGTTATTGAAGTTATCAAGCCAGTGCATCAGTTACCAACCAACCAGTGGGCAATGTGTGTTAGCTGTGGTGCTATCAGCACAGGGATGCAGCAGAGCTCTGCTGTACCTGATAGCATTCTTCATCTACTTTCACAAAGTCCCCTCCCTCCACCACAACACGCACACACACGCACACGCATATGCACACGCATACACACACGCACACAGAGATATAATAAACTATACAATCTAAAGGGTATAAAGGATCTTGGGGAGTAGATATTTTCTTCTGTTTCTCCATTATGTATTGACTCTTCATTACTAACTTATTTTCTGCATATGGTTATATTTTTAGGTTATCTGTGATGGTTCATTGTTAATCATATAAGCGTTAATGTTTAGATTGCTTTAATAAAATCCCTTGAATCAGCTGGTTTATTAGTGCAACAGTAAGGTTTTGACTATTTGTAGATGTTTATGTTTTTAATAAGGTGTATAAGTGATTCGTTTATAATCCAATTGGCAACTCAACTAAACATAAACCACTGACAAAAATTACGGCAATATTGTAAGTACAACTATTTGAACAATAATATAAGCTGTTTACTTCATAATATGGTTGGTTTGCTCCAAGATAATGTGGAGCAAAATTATTACTGATGCTTTTGTTGCTTAAATGTCTATTATAGTAATAAGAACTAAAAATGCCCTTGATCAAAGCCAAAAAGTCTTCTTCTATATTTTTTTCATGTTTACTGACCAGGAGCTGCTGCTTTTGAATTATAGTAATCTGGAAGCTTTTTTTTTTTTATATCCAAAACACTTGAAATTGATTCAGTACAGCATGAGATACTGAGTCAAACTCATGCTAGAACATTAGCTTGCTAACTGCTAATTTATCTGGCCATGTTATATTTTCATGTGGTTTCAAATGATTCATGTGCAGAGAAAACTAGTTTGAACAGCGTCATTTAAAGGACCAGGGTGTTAATCTACTCTGCTTTCCCATCCTGATAGCTCATTGCTGTCTGGATGAAACCTCCTGCTCAGCACAGAAATGTGTACGTTCACTGTACTTTTACTGTGGATGTCATGGTAAAATTGTAAAATGTACTTAGACAGGTGGAAAATAATTTCTTTTTAATGTACATATTCTGGATAATGTTTTGCAAGCAGTGAATTGGAAAATAGGCCATGATTTATTAATTTTTTTTTTATTATTATTTGGCAACACAAGACACACAGAAGGCTGGACAAGCTAATGCTTAAGTGGAACCTGATATTAACGTGTTTACTTCTGTAAGATCTGCTACATACATAAATGAATAAGAGATTCACTAGAAAATACATTAAGAATAAAATTAAATGACTTCTGCTTATAAGCCATCACACTTAAGATAAAACACAGTGCAAAAAAGGCATAAACTAGTCATTTCAGTACTTGAATATATAGTTGAAATAGAAATAACAATAATGTGATAAAACTAAATCATAAGTCATTGTAAATTGTTTTTGTACAATATCATTAGAATGTGTTTATTCTGATAGGAAACAGAGCAGATAGGATTGTGCTGAAAAATGGATTTGTGCAATACATTTTGTTTATCTTGGTGTGATGCAGGCTGGAGATACCTACTTTATTTGCAGCAAAAAGATATTAACTGCAACCGTACCTGCTCCCTTCAGTGTCTGTAAGAGAAACCTTTTTTAACTTACATTTTCCCCTTCTTTCTATAACCAAGGTTTTTCTCCATTTACTTTTTTGATTTCATGGCAACCATTGAAGAGTGCATGCATGTGTGTGCACTCATGCTGCTGAGATGCGATGCTAATCGATTAATGGCAACATGTCTGAACCAGCATCACATTAGTCAGCGTCACACCACCATCTGCGCATACAAAAGTGCTTCTGCCCATATGGGTTGGAGGCTAGTTAGGCACGAAGGTCTGCAGGTGATTATACACCTTTCACATATGACAGAACCAGGAGATGAGAAAGAAATCTACGTGAAATGTATGACAGAATGATGGAGGGGAAATAAAGCAAGAGATGGAAAAGAACATTATTGATGGCCAACAAAAATATCAGCTTGTTGAAGGTGTTAATGCATAGTTCAATAAAATGTACTTTTTATTCACTAGTTATGTATTCCTTTTAAAAAAATAACGAAGAACTGCATTTGAAATTATACCAGGACAGCCAAGCTGTTACAAAGCAGAATGTAAAAGTAGACATAATATAGAAGCAGATACTTCTATAAAATGATGCCTTGCTATGAATGAGACGGTTTCTTATATTCACTCAATGTTTTGTGTCAGATGCAATAAATGATATCTAGTCGAGCAGTTAAAGGGCTTGAACCACAGAATTATTTTTGTAGTAATATTAAATATTTTTGTTTGACTATCTTATATAAATAGAGATTAGTTTATTCGATTTTGTTTAGTGTGGTTTTCTGTGATTTACAGTCATGTTGTAGCATAAATCCAGTTGAGTTGTGTTTGTCAAATTAAGGCTATATATTAAAATTTAAAAAAATTAAGCAGGCATTGAACAGACCTTAATGAAGCCCACTTTTCTGATTGTTAAAATATTTTTTTTATATGTTGTTGTGTTGTAATATTCTAATTTTAAATGTCATTAGTTCATCATCTGTAAGTGAAAAATTATGATAATTAACAAAAATAATAGTTTTCAAACATCCATCTACATAATCTGTTTCCCTTAGTGACAAAGTTGCTAAAATAAATGGGCTTGTCAATAATATTCTAATTTATTGACTATGACTGTATCAGACACCTGACCTGTTTACAGATGATCAATAGAAACTCTGCCTGCTCAGCCTGATGCAAAATGTTCCAATTTGTTTGATATATAATGAGATTTTGGAACTTGTGATTTGTAATTTTGTTGGCTCAAAGTTTCATGTAAGTATCTTAGAACCAGATAAAGGCCACATCACGTAATTTATATTAAATCTTGCAAGTGATTTCTGAATCATTTTTTAAACTAGCATCTTGGCAGTAGTGCTGCTGTAAAGTTGCCAAGTGAAGGAAAAAAAAATCCCTGCAGAAAATGGTGAACAGATGTGCAAAAAGCTGGAGCTTTAAAGGTGGTGACAGCAGGGTTGATATGTGCTTTTTTTCTCCTTTTTTTGGATCATATGTTGCTGTGTTTCAAAAATCAACACAATCATCTCTGCAAAGAGGAAGAAAGAACTCGGCCTGTTTTAAACTAACAGATATCTATTAGCAGTAACATTTTAAATACAGGTAAATTCCTCATCTTTTCATGTTAGTTATAAAACATCACTGTTACACATGTTGTCATGATACAAACCTCTTTATTAGTTTTTAGCTCTCAACTCTCCTTGTTGTAGAGATGATATTCATCTTATTATCTATGTGTGTGAAAGCGTTAGTCCCACACTAACGTGCATTTTGCTGTAATGTAGAGCGCTCTTAGTTAAGTGGAAATGTCCCCTTCTGTTCATTGTATCCCATAGGTATACTCTGCTCAGGTGGTTGAGGTCAAATGATAGAAAATAATGTGAACCCTGCAATTCTCTGTACTATTCACTTCTGTTCAGATTACTTGACTGCAGACTGGACTGTTATCCAGAACTTTAAAAGTCTGATGGTTTTCACAGAAAGAAATCCTACTAAATTTATGATCCAGTGTCTCTGTAAAGCCATATGAACTGCTGTTACAAGACCAGTTCAGAGCACAACCTCTTCAGAGCAGAGGTCTCTGCACTGGCCTCTCCCCAGAGTTGTTTCCAACTGGCATGGAAACAACTCCAAGCTGTTTCCATGCTAGTTGAAGATAGATTACAAAGCTCCCCATAAGCCTCCTCCCATCCAGAAAGTAAATAATTAGTTGCAAAACTAAATATTTAATTTCTAACTAAATCTTTGTGTGAGATAAATATTTATATTTGTACTAACCATTTATTTTGCTAACTAAATATTTATTTTCCAGACTAAACTTAATTTTCAAACTGAATATTTAGCTTGCAGCTATATATAAAAAGGTAAGCTAAATATAAGCCAGATATTTAGCTTATAGCTGAATATTTAGCACCAGATAAAAGCTGGGTTATGTCGGATTATGTTGCTCAAGTAATGTTATTGTTTTTCATCATCAATTCTTTTCCTCTGGACATATCCAAATATAAGACATTCCATTTTAACGACTGAAACACGCCTCCTCCCTTGCTCTCTGTGTCACGTTCTTAGATTTTAGGCTAAGCCAACTCCTTTTTTAACAATAACCACAAAAAATGTACAATAGTTTTTAAAATAATGAATTTTGATAACACATCAAAAGGGCCACAGATCACCAGCTATCTAAGGAAATCACTTAGTATCAAATAGTATAATAGAGACACTATCTTGAAGACAGAACACCGATAACCCAAAGTGAAAAACGAATAAAAATTTAAAATGAGGTTCATTTGTTAACCCAGTGCTTAGTTTGAGTGGTTTTGACCGGATAGTTTCCTTTCCTCCTGGGAAAAAATGTCATCTAAACAATGACTCTGCTGGGCTTTTCTCTCACTTCTTTTCCAGCCTTGCTTCTCTTCCAGCTCTTCTTTGTTGAACCTGTCCAGAATCTGCCATTTTAAAATCCATTAATCTCTTTCCGACCATTAATCTGTTTCCTTCCTTTTCCTCTGTCCTTTTGTCTTTTCATTTTTTTGCACTTCTCCCTCCCTCCTCCAGACTATCCTTACATGTTTCCCAATTTGTCTTACATCTTTATGTAATGCTGTGCTTTGACCTGGTGCTTCCTATTGCAAGGGCGTTTTTGAGGACATATTATGGCAAGCTGTGAACACTTTTCCTGAGAGCTGTCTGCTGGTGATCAAATGGCCCAGAATGAGTGTTGGTGTCAAGTTTTTACAAGATCTAATAAACCTTTCTGTTGTTCTGACAGCCCTCTACTTTACTTCTTTAATCTGCTCTTTTTCACATTTCTTTGCTGTACACTTGTCAGTTTCTGCCATTTGTGTTTTGTCTATTTAATGTTTCACTCTCCTTTGTTTTTCTTCCTCCATATGTGAAGCAACACAAATGGCGTATTTAAATCAATCAAGTTTATTTATGCTGCATATTTCAACAACAAGGTTGATCAAAGTGCTTTACATCATAAGAAGACAAAAATATAAAGTCAAAGAACACAAAGTCAACAATTGAAACATTAGTTTGCTTTATTTGTTAAACTCTCACTATGTGGTGACAGTATAATATGACAGGTAATCTGTGAAAAGATGGAACTCCTCCACCTGCTCCTCCCAGTGCTGGTGTTGCTGTCTGAAGAAATGCACAGCAGTTCTAAGTACCACATGTTCAATGGGCCCTGCTGTCAGCGGGGTCAGAGACCACACCTGCACTCAACCACTGGAATCCAACAACACTTGGTCCACCCTATATCTAACACATAATCTGTTATATTCTATTGAGGGAAAGATATAAAACATGCAGAGACTTTATTGAATATACAATCCATCCATCCATCCATCCATCCATCCATCCATCCATCCATCCATCCATCCATCCATCCATCCATCCATCCATCCATCCATCCATCCATCCATCCATCCATCCATCCATCCATCCACCCATTTTCTTACACACTGTCCCACTGGGTTCATGAAAGGTGCTGGTGCCTTTCTCCATCTGTCAACGGGTTAGAAGCTGGGTCACCGTGGACAGGTGGCCAGTTCATCACATGGCGAATATATTTATATTCTTTATATTTTTAATATATATACATATTTTTGTATTAATATTTTTTATAATAATTATAGTTTCATATTTCAATTGAATGATTTGTTATATATAAAAATAAAAATCGCCTAGCACTGTTTTCCCGGTCTCCATAGAAACATTATTCTCAGGCAACCAACCTTTCCACTTGAAACATAAGTTAACTGAACCACACACTGTATTTCCATTGTTATGTTAAAGGAACAGATTGAAGAATGTCACATTCTCCACCCCACAAACAATAAAAGCATACCTCCTTCAAATCACCAGTATTTTTATGACACACGCACACACGCTGAGTTCTACAGTGGAGTTATTATATGTGGTGACAGTGTGACAGAGAATAATGAAGACATGTGGCCTTATTCACCTCTGTCTGGTAAATTAATGACTAACAGGTTCAGTTTAAACTCCTGCAGCTCACTGTGCCTCATGTTAAAGTCCAGACAAATTAAGAGCAGATTAACACTGAAGAGAATAGAAGTATGCCTGCTCCCTTCATTTGTTCTGCCTGGCATTCTTTCTTAAGTCAAGAAAGTCATTCTTTCTTGACCTAAGAAAGAATGACTTTCTTAAGTCATTCTTTAGAATGACTTAAGAAAGTCATTCTTAATTAGTTTTTTGTCAGGCTAAAATGCTCTAATGGTTACCATCTAAAACTAACACTTACAAAAAGGTTTCTTTATTAATTATTATGTTTCAAAAGTCAGACAACAACTAATTTACTGCTCTGATCATGGGATGCATGGAGAAACAGCTAAAGACTATATTAAAGATATTGCAGATGTTTTTTTGCTTTTTTCCAGACATAACATTAATATCTTCACATGTGTGCTAACTCAAGTTAAAATTCCAAATAGCAGTATTAAAATGACAAACTTTATAGCTGCACCACCCTAAAGTTAGAATTAGTTCTGTTGTTTGCAGTAATCTACAGTTTTCTATTTTCTATTTGTAAAAGCACTCTAAATGACATGTCAGTCAAATGTCTGCTACTTGACGTGCGTGTGTGTGCGTGCGTGCGTGCGTGCGTGCGTGCGTGCGTGCGTGCGTGCGTGCGTGCGTGCGTGCGTGCGTGTGTGTGTGTGTGCATATGTCCTACATCTCCTAGGAAACAGTTTGATGAACTGATCCCCCAAAGTTTGGTCTACCACAACACACCACTTCTAATTAAAATCTAAAGAACAGAAAAAAGAAACTTTAATAAGAAATTTTTTCCTTGCTAGAATCTACAAGTTATAAGCTGAGCTACAATTTTTTAAAAAGTGGAGAATACGTAAAAAAAAGAGGCAGGAACCAATTAATGAAATATTTCTCACATTGCATATTTTAAAATCTAATGATTAACAAAGCTCAGAGCAATGTACAACAAACTCCTTTCAGGGTGTGAACAGATGTGGTAAAAAAAATTCTTTAAATGAATTAAAAGAAAGAGATGTGTTTATGAAAGTAAAGATTTGGACAAATATGGAAAAGCACTGTTCTGCAGTTAGTGTATGTGTGGATTAATTGTGAGGACATAAAACTATTTATTTTATTTTTAAATGAAAGGATTTTATAAAAATAATTTGCTAAAAAATACAGAAGGTTTTGATTAGGATTGCTTGTTTATTTTGTTTTCTGGTCTGGTCTACAGACTGGAGGAATTATTTGGAGATATGTTTTACAAACATGTGCAGGAAGATTCTGTTGTTTTGATTTTGATAATAATGTAGGAATAAAAAAATGATGGTAGTACAGGTATATACTTTTACCTATACACTCTTTTCATTCTACAATTTGTGTTCTATCCATTGATAGGAATTTAAATATTATTAACAATACTAGTTTTAATATTTAAATATTGTTAATAATTCTTTCTGGATTATTAGGTTTTCTCTCTTATGTTTGCCATTTAGATTTTTGTCAACACTGTGTTTTTTTTTTTATTTTTACTTTTTACTTGCGGTGAAAAATGACAAAATAAGATAATAAATAAATACAGAATGACATTTGTTGATTTTGAACCATTCCGAGATCTTTCAAAAAGACATTGAGCATCATTACATAAATACTTCTGAATAGGACAGATATATGCTTTTCAGAAAATATGAAACTTGACACCAAACTTAAAACATTCAAATACATCGCACATAACATGACAATAGTTGTAATTACAAGAATAAATGATGATTTTTTTTCTTTCTGGACTTTTTACCCACTGCAACATTGCATGTTTAGAGCGTTAAAAGGATAACATCTGTCAAAAAGAATATTTTCAATTGGGAAAAAAAACAGTTTTAATTGTACTCTAGTTATTCTTTCCTGTGGGTCAGACCTCGTCATCCTCCCCCTGCATCACACAGGATTAATAAACCCACATGCAAGCAGGATAAAATACGAAGTTTGGACTGTAAAGCTGGAGAAATTAAACAAATGATCCAAATTCATTGGACTTGGGTGTAAAAACAGAAAAAAATATCTCTCAAAACAAGACATTTGTGAGATGAAGTAGTTGACAAACTGCCAAACATTTTTAAGGGGGAAGAAAATCATGGTGAACAAGCAGGAAGTCGTGTTCAGCTCAGGCAGGTGGACTCATGTTAATCCTAACTACTGCTGGTTCAAGTACACTCCCACTGTGGCCTTCCACCGCCTTGTTCCCTTCACGCCCAGTAGGCTGCCACTTAATTACCATGCATGTGTGTCTGTTCACACCCCTTTCCCTCATATTATGGTCTTCAGGCATTCCCAACGCGGGTATTCAGGGGCTTGTTCAGTTCACCACTGGGGCATTAGTGCCCCTACCTAATTACATTGTGTGTGTATGCCCCTAGAATAAATCTGACTTGTGTGTGTGTGTGTGTCTGTGTGTCTGTGGTACAGTAGACTGGCTCCTAATTACTGTCTGCTCCTTGTATTCCCACAGTGTCAATACCATCCTGCCTCACTGAACTGCTTTCTGTGTCTGCGTGTGTGTGCATGTTTGCGTGTGTGTGTGTGTGTGTGACAAGAGGGAGTAATGGGGACGGGTGTAAGGGAAGCCAATCATGTACACTGACAAATTCAGACACCAGAGAAGCCTTAAATCTCATGAGGTTTTGGATTGACAGCACAAACACCCGTCACCAACACACTAAGAAACAGAAACACTTCTGTGCGGACATATCAAGCCCTCCAAGTTGAATTTGCCTTCACCAGAATTAGAATCTAATTTCATGTCAGCCTTGAATACACTGATTCAATATGATACATAGAGTAGCATATTGGCATAAAGTCAGACAAGAATCCTTTGGCTACTGAATAAAGGTTATTTCCTAAAAAGATCCTGCTGTGGAAATAAATGAGTAGACAAGACACCAGTACAACCAGAAGACAGAAAAACATCTCATGGACACATAATCTTAAATCTGGATTTAAAAGTCTTTTCATTTTGGGTGACATAATTACACCACTGAACACATTATTGTAAAGCTGTTCAAATGTTTTATGCATGTTTCTGGGAGGTTGATGAAAACATTTCTCTACATGGATGAAGATGTCTCTTCATCCATGTAGAGAAACATGGATGAAGTGGCCCTAAAGGTCTGGAACTGACCACTTACCTTCTGAGGTAGTTTCCACTGTGCATATTAAAGAATATTAAGTGACATTTGATGTTTGAACTATGCCGTTGTAGAATGGGCCACAAGTTGTCACAGATTTCAGCTTTTCGTGGTCTGTTGTGGACCCTAACCCCCGTGAAATTCAGGGGTCCACTGAAATACCTGTTACAACTTCTTTTTGTGCTCTTTGTTCTTTAATCCCTTGTTCTAGAGCAGTGGTGTCCAAAGTTGATCCTCAGAGGCCGACATCTTTCGCCTGTTTTCGTTCTCTCCCTGGTTTAACACAACTGGATCAAATGATGGCTCTTTAAAAGGCCTGAGAAGAACATTGACACGCTGTGAAGGTCTGCCACCACCAGGGAGAGAACTGAAACATGCAGGATGCCGGCCCTCTAGGACCGACTTTAGGCACCCCTGTTCTGGAGGCACAATTTTGTGGTTTTTGACTGCTTGTGCATTCATGAGCAACCATGTAACTCCGGGGAGATGTAATCTCTCGGTTCTACAATGTAACATTTTTCCCCAATCCAGATTATAATTTTTTTGGCTGTGTAGGATTTTAGGATAAGAAGTCT
Organism: Poeciliopsis gracilis; assembly: GCA_911649635.1. Lineage (NCBI taxonomy): Eukaryota > Metazoa > Chordata > Actinopteri > Cyprinodontiformes > Poeciliidae > Poeciliopsis > Poeciliopsis gracilis. Next base: position 13,152 of record CAJVRI010000875.1, on the reverse strand, counting down.
TTTTCAAGGGAAACTCAGAAATTATAGGCAACAGCATAAAACAAAAGTTACAAGATATTACATGTGAATCTTCCTTCTGACCTTTTCCTATTTCATCTCAATGTTAGGCCATTGTGGTCATTTTTCTTCCACCCTGTTGTCACTGCGCTGCTTTGCCTCAGTCTCTGTCCTCTCTCGTCCTTGACTTCAACACTTACCAGCTGGCACTCGACCAAATGAAAAGGCAGCAAGGATGAGTGTACACACCCATCCACACACACACACACACACACACACACACCCACACACACACACACACACACACACACACACACACACACACACCCCCACACACACACACACACACACGCACACACTTGTTCTTCTATACAAATTGAAGACTTTGAATTGACTTCCATTAATTTTAGTGACTACCTTTATGCCTAAACCAGGCATTTTTTGTCTAATCCTAACCTCACTAGTCGAGCTCTTAATTCTTGAATCAGCGTTTGCTATTTGATGTAGTCAACTGTCTGGTCCTCCTCCTCTTATACCTTTATTCAGAACATAGAAGACACACCTGAGTGTCCAACTCTAATATTATGACCCTTGAAATTGTGCATACTTCTACTCCTGGCTTCTGGTTTTCCTCAGGAGGCAGGTAGCCAGAGCTGTGAGCCATAGCATATCAGTCTCTTGAGCCTCTGCTTGAACTGGTTGTTGCATTTTTATTGGTCATTTTTGGAGAGGAGAAGACTGTTTCTTGGATTGCTAATTTTCTTCTTTTTCTGCTGTGGTGTTTTAAACTCTGTTGTACCTCCTCAGACTCAGGTGGTGTTAGATGTATTATAATAATAATTCTTGGGCCAGAATATTTATCTGTCCATGGTTGAAGTGCTCTGCAGCAATGTGTGTCTGTATCTAAGTGTTCTGCTGTTTCCATTTGATGGTCTGGTTACTTTTAACTCATTACCTTGATATAGTTCATGGTCTTTCTGTTGTGATGGATTTGAATCTTTTCATTTCTGTACTATGTTGCTTTCTTTGCCTGTCTGAGTTTGCAAGTATACAATGCAGACTCTTTGTTTCTGACCCAGTTTTGATTTAGTTGCTTTATGAACAATATTGAATTTGTTGTATTTGCTGCACTTTTACTTTGCTCTACTTTTATTATGTATGCTGTTTTAGAGATTTCTTCAATCGTGGCTTGGTATTTGTTTCTATGTTCTTATCAGCACAACAAAGTTAAACAAATACAATCACATTTTGAAAAGTCATCTACTTTTTCTTTCCCAGTTGCTTTAACATTGTTATCTTATTTCAATAAATAATCTTTTTCTACATACATGTAATCTAGCCTATCTTTCTTTGTCTATACTCTTGAGATTACCTTCTTGATCCACTTTGACACAATGACAAATGGCATGTTGCAGTTTTACTCAAACACTAAAATACACTTTTGAACATCATTTTTACCCTTTTTCTCCTTTACTACATGATGACATCTGAATTTTCTTCACTAACTTCTCTTCTGTCCTCTCGATTATTCATGCTATCTGCTGGTCGTCCTAAGAACTTTTCTTCACCATGGTTCATCACTGCTTCCTGCAAAACATTTGCTTACTTGTATTCCTTGCCTTTAACTTCAGAACTCATATAACACCAGATTTATCTAATTTTAAATCCCAATATTCTCCATGTAGGTCTGACTCTGGCCATTCTGGTGCTGTGACCTTTTGGAACAGTACTTGACTGATATGAGTCATACTTAAAGGACAGGGTCTACTTTGCATCAATGAGTGACTTTACATAGGAGTAGACAAAATAATCATGTGTGGGGTTCCATTTTGTGGTCTCTCCTTTTTATTGTCTTCATGCTCAGATCATAACAGACAACAACATAAGTAACCATAACTCTGCAGATGATGCACAGTTATATTACAAGGTCTACAAGAATATGTCAGCTTCACATCTCTGTATGATACAGGATTGATTCCAAAAGCTTGTTGTTAGTGATGAAGGCTCTCCATCGTCTAACCTGGTTTATCTCCATGACATATTCTCACCCAATCAAAAGTCATTCCCAGATTTCAATGAATACAAACAGGTGGTTGTGCATTTGGAGTCACTGCCCCAATTCTCTGGAACAATCTACTTTGCACAATTAGATCTTCTTAGAACATCAGTCATTTTAAGAAACTTTTAAAGACTCATTGATCATTGTGTTTTGACTCTACTTAAAATGTATTTTTTGAGTCTGCATTTGACCTGTTCTATGGTTTTGATGTTTTTTTTTTTTTTTTATAGTTTTATAGGTATTTATGTTTACTTCTTGTGTGCTTGTTGTAAATGTAATTAGTAAAGCCCTTTTTATAGACCTGAACTTATAAGGACTTTTACAGTCGGTCTTCTTTCACCTGAAGACCATTTTCAAAATTATATGACTCAAATTCCTGCAAGATCCAAGTTTTTATCTGTAGTGAAATTGGTTACTGGAAAAATATTTTCACTGCCTAAAAAGTCAAGCAAATAGTTGTAACTGACATAAATCAGTCTCCACCAAACCTAAAAAAGTAAATGTCACTTTTATTCTAAAGTTCTTAATCTGACTTCCTAATTTTCTAATATAATGACCTGAATGGCTTAGTTCCTTTCAGTCGAGTCTTTAACCCCATTAGCTTAGTGTTTCCTTTGACTGTTTGAGTAATAATTCTAAGTACATCATTAATTTTAGTCTGTAATCCAACTTTACTTCACTCTTAATAAGTCACTTCAACGTTCCATTTTCTGTTTCATCATGAAAAGCACAATCATTATGGTGCGTCGATAGGTAGGTTTGAATTTCTTTTTTGGGAATTTTTTTTTACAAACATTTGATTGCCAGTAGAGGGCAAATGTGGATCTACTGGGTCCGAGGGACAAGGCTGTAATTTCTACATTCTCTCAGACTTTTTATTTTCAATGAAGAACTTGAGAGAAGGGTCAGGGCTGCAAGTTGTTGCTCTTTACTTTGTGCATCATGGCAGCAGCTGCTGCTCCAGGCACTTCCCCAACATCATCTGCTTTATTTTCATTATGATTTTTTTGTCCTTCTCTGGCTTTTCTTACTGCTTACTATCATCATCTTGACCCTTTTTCTTTCACCTTCTCACTTGAGCAGTTGAAATAATTACCGTGAATTATTTCATTCTGGATTATTAGATATACTGTCATGTTGAGCTCTGTAGTTTGGCCTCACCAACCCTCTTGACTATTGATGTTTTTGTTTTTTCTGCTTTTATTCAAAGTGGCTTGATTGTGCCTTAATTCAACATTATTCTGCTTCATTAACATACCACTCACCTCTACTAAAAATGTTTTCCTAGCATTTATGTCAGTGTTTTAAATGCAGTGTAATGAGATCTGCAGGGAGATGATGTGAATGGAAATTGTGCCGAGTGGAAAATGACCTCGGGGCAGAAAAAATTCTCTTCTGTTTGTTTGTTGCTTGAATTGTCTTTCTGATTTTTAAGGAAGGTCCAAAAGCATTCCTTGTGTTCTCTTATTACACCTTGTTTTGCTCCTCTCATCAGGCTCAACTTTTGTTAGTCTCTATTTCTATGCATTAATTATTTTAGTTTAGTTTAGTTTTGTTTTGGTCCTCCCCTCCAAAGAGATGTTAAAAGTCTGGCAGCCAAATAAAGGCCTGAGGGTGGACTTGGCTTTAAGCACTTCCAAAGGGCATCCCAGTAAACAAACATCAATGTAACTCGTGCCTTTAATCTGCTGCTTTTGTTTCGTAATCGCTTTAAGTCTGAGACTAGGATGTACATTTGAAACAGTTTACCTGTTAGCATAATTCTTGTGCTTTCCACTTGTGTCCATTTTGTCATCTTTAAGAAAGAAGAGTTTTGCCAGAGGGCAGATTCTTCACATGGTCATGCTCCCTTCTTGACTGTTGAACTTCCTGTTTTTCTCAGCTACTTCTGGCCTGAGGATCAGATTTTTTTAAAAAAAGACTATAAAACGTTATCCATGTCCCTTTCATTTTTTCCTTCAAATGAAAGGCTAAGTATGTTTAATGAAATAGCACCAAATTGTAATATGTTGTTGCAATTCTGTTTTTGGTTTGAATGTGCTGATAAAACAGGAATTACAAAGTGGCTTTTAAGAACATTGGGTCTCCCTCATACATTTCTTCTGACTACTATGAAAGCAAGCAACAAAGAGTTGTTTAAAGAGCAGTGTTTTAATGCTTTAGTCAGTTAGGTTGGGACACCAGAAAGATACTTCCACACAAAACATTTTTATGTCTTTGTTGTTATAAACCTTTAAAGGTCAGTTTTTAATCTGTCCTAACTATGAAACGTATTTCACTCTGCATTTAACAGCTCTCCTTGTAGCTTTGCTTGTTTCCTTTCACACATATGTCATAAGTTTATTCAGATGTTTCTCTTGCTGGTTATCTTAATCACCTCATTAATGTGAGCCAAATATCAGTGAGAGCAGCTAATAGTGCTAATCTTTCAAGCAATGTTAGGTTGTTCAGAGATGACCTCACTGGTTCCTTTTGTCTTGTGCCATGTGTGTTTGTCATGCTAGGCTGTATAAATGTGTGTGGGTGTGTGTGTTTGTGTGTGAGGACACATATTTGTGTGTGGATGTAGCTTTGCTTGTATCAATGTGTCTGAGTCTCACCAGTCTCCTTCTGTCCTGTCCTGTGCTTTCTCTCTTGTTGTGTGTGAACTCGTTCGTTTAGCTATCGGTACTCAGCGGAGGAGGAGTCCCAGTGCCGTTGCCTCTGAGATCTTCGAACCTCACCTGGGTAGCCACATATTACAGGTAGGAATTATTCAATGCTTACAAATTCCTTCAATTACTGTAACCCTATTTACCATATGTAGTAAATACATAAATTCTCTAAATTCCATCTTAATTTACAATAAGGCTTTAACACTTTACAATCCTTTTAAAAATATGGTTTACCATATTATAGGCAACTTTTTGGGTTGGTTTTATTTTACATGAAAATACTTGTGTTTTGTGTTTATTTGAAGGATTAGAGCCCTTTCAGTTCAGTTTGCTGAAGATACTTTTTGTATGAATGACGATGTTTGTCAGTATTACAAAGCAACATCATAACCACTGCAATGTGTCCTTCACTGCACTTTATAAGCAGGAACATGCAAGAAAAAATACATTGTATTCTCAGCTGAAAATATTTTACTGCTTCAGTCCCTTTGTAACATAAAACAAAATGCATGTTATCGTAATGTCTGATGTTTGCTATTTGGGTCTACCTGCCTTTTGAGTGGCTCAGTTTTTGCTTAAAGATTTGCTCCATATACAGGTGAAGTTTACAGGGTTTGTTGTATCACTGCTCCTGAGATCAGTTTTATGCAATGACAAGAGACTGTTACTGTTATTTCCAGCACCTCACAGTATAGAGATAAACATTTAAACATTTGTGTGGTCTATTACTTATGGAGCACTTTAACTGTAAAAGTGATGCACTAGCAATATCCATGAAGAACAGTCAAACACAACGAAGCAGCTTCTCTCAGTTCACTGGGGTTCAAAAACACTGGGGGCTCAAAAACCCCCAGTGTTTTTGAACCCCAGATTTTGCCCCCTGATTTCGACTCCAAATCACGGAGCAGGCAGAATGCCCTAAATATAAAGAAAAACACACCTGGTTAAATGCATTCCAGTATTAGTATATCTGCATCATGTTTCCTTATAGGTCATCTGGAAATATATTTTTGATCAATATACTGATCAGAATGTTCAGTGCAGAGGCCCTCTGCTTAAATCAGGAGGAATGTGTGCCTCATTAGAAGCAGCTCTCTTTATCATGTGCAAAGTTCATGAACTTTTTATAAGTTCTGAATGTTGTTTCTTATCTTTCAAATTTCCAAATGCCTCAGAATTTCTCTTAGTGGAGCTGAATTCTTCCAGCATTTTTACTATTTGAAAGTGTTTATTATCACTTAATAAAGTACACTTACTGAAACACATAAAAACATTTAGACCAAAATCATTGTGCCAGTTTAAACTTAAGCTTAAACACAAGACACAACAAAACCCTGAATATATATAAAGATAAATGTGAAGGTACTCCATTAAAATGTTTAATTACATTAATTGTGGGGTCTGTAATTGATAAATTACATTTTATGAACAAAACAAGCAATTTTTTAAATTCCAAAACCCTTTCATTTGCTTAATTGTTAAATAAATGATTGACTCAATCATTTGATTGAGTCAAATGATTGACTCAATCATTTGAGTCTGAAGCTTCTTCCATCTTCAGACTGGAGCAAAGTGTTATTTTATCCTTTCAGCTTCACATAGTTTCAGGAAGCTCTGATCATTCATGGAACGTCTTTAAAAATGTTCCATGAATGGTCACAGACGTCCCTTTAGCATTTGGGACGTCTGTGCTGCTGCTACATGTTTAACTTTGAGATGCTATTTTAAGCTTGAAAAGCTTTTCTAACTCCTTTCACATAACTTGAACACAATAGTCTTTTCCAGCTTCCCGTCATTTCAGTTTTTGAACCCCCAGTGAACCGAGAAAAGCTGCTTCATAGTGTTTCACTGTTCTTCCTGGATGTTGCTTGTGCATCACATTTACAGGAATGAAGATTTTGAATTTGTTAAAATCCTTTCCACAAAAAGGATGCTGCAAGATGAACAAACTTCATGGTTTCTTCAAGCACTGTGGTGAGGGATCGATAGTATGAACTTGTTTAAATGTAACTTTGTAAGTTGCAGTAACTTAAGCATCAATGAACTTGAATTTAATAGTGGAAATGTACTAATGTAAAAGGATATTGACCCAAACTACCAAAAAGTAGCTTGCAAAATGATAACATTAAAAAGAAATGTATTTTATTTTTGCAACAAAAGTCCACGTAGAACTTAACCTGAATCTTGTCTTGTCCATTTTAACTTGTTTGTATCTAACACTCATATGTATGCAGGTTTTCTTTTGGGTTTACTTGCCCCCATCATTTGCTTATTTTAAAACAGGGATTTTTACACACCAGTTATATGACTGGCATTACCAAAATAGCTAATTACCAAGGATAGTTACTGATTGTTCACATCTCCTTGGCGAAAGGAGATGTGAGCCAATTGCACTGCACCTGCCTGTTGGTCTCAATACCTTTAATTTACAAATTATAATGCTCATGCAACTCAGAATTAATGTAACTTTTAACAATTTTAGTATAAAAATTTTATATTAAAAATAAACATTTAATATAATTTTTTTTTCATATTAAAAAAATACCACTACGGGTGGTATATTCAATTTAAAAGTATCTTATTTATTTTACTTTGGGCATTGAGTTAATACCTCTAATGCTTTATTGAGAATTAATTTGAAAAATAAATACTTTTACTCACTAACTGTGAAGATGGAGGAGGAGCAAATTTACTGTTATCAGTTTTGTTGTCTGGTGATATTTAATTCATAATGTCATCTTCTAAATCATAGACCTGTAAAACTTTACAATCTGATAACAAAACCTCTTTTTCACACAAATTTGTCATTTGAATCATTTCCTATAATTTACTTGTCAGATATCAAATTATTCTTTTAATTATTTAATTTTTCACACTTTTACATTAGCCTAGTAATTCTTCTTAATTCAGCTTCAGATTTTACTCCAAACAAGACTTCAATTATTCCTCAACATGCAGCGCTTACTGCAACTAAGCTGAGTTATTAAATGGAATTACGAAAGTATGATAATGACTGGGTTATCATGGTTCACTCCCTGTGCGTCTCTGTGTTTCTTGCAGCTTTAATTCCTAACATGCTCCTCTCTTTATCTATTTAACATACAGCCCAAAGGCTGAGCTTTAAAGATCACAGCCAGGTTTATGCGATACCACAACTGCTAGAATCTGGAAGTGTGTGTGTGTACATTTGTGTGTTTGGCTCAATATCTTACACTCTTTGTAAATGTGCATATTTTGCTTTCTCCATTTTAAATTATTACTCTCTAAATGTTTGTGTATTCTGACAAGACAGACACACACACAACACAGGATTGATCCATTAGGATTTTCTATGCTACAGAAAGTAAACAGCTAATGGCAGCAGTAGCTCATCTAGTGGCTTCACCTGGGAGAGAAACATGGCTGAACAGAGGAAGTAGTTTTAAAATGTTCAGCTCTGCCTGTACAGTTTCTATGGCACTGAGGTCAGGTCTAAGTGATGGCAGTTCTAAAACATTGACTCTCATTTTCTAATGCCACTTTGTTGCTAATTTGGTGGGAAGCTTCAGGTCACATTGCTGACCAAGATTCAGCCTGAGGCTGAGGTCTTGAGATATTTCTTCAATATTTCCACTTAATGCAAATTTGTATAAATGTGCCCTGTCTTGATGAGAGCAAGAATTTAGGCACCCTATATGGTTGCCATGTGAGACAAAAAAAATTGCTTAAACATGCATGAGAGAATCCAAGCAAAACTCCAGGTATGTTTTTGATGAGGAAATAACATTACAATACGACATACAACATGAATAACATTACATCTGTCATGTTCTGTGTTTTTCTGTTGTGTTTATTTGAGTTTTCTGTGTCCTGAGTCTCCTCGTTGTCCTGTCTTCCCCTTGATTGCTCCCAGGTGTGTCTTGTTCCCGTGATTACCCTCAGTGTATTTAGTCCCTCCTGTGTCCTTTGTTCCTCGTCGGGTCCTTGTCGTAAGTTGTCATTGCTGCACGTAGTCTGTTGCCATTTGTTTGTGTTCACCGCTTGTATGACCAGTTGCTACCGGTGCTGAGCCCTGGCTTCCGCTCAACCGTGCTGCCTGGCTGCGGACTGTTGTTCTCCTTTTTGGACTATTTTTGTAAATAAATTCTCACTATTCACTTTACCTGGGCCTCCAGCGTCTGTCTCACCACCTCCAATCACCACTCCCCCATGACAACATCATGTTCTTTAAAATAGAGCATGTGAATATGTTTGCTGAAATATCTCCATATGAAAGGCATCCTGGTGAGAGCTACAGAAGGAATGAAGAGTTTAGTTTTGATCAAAAAGTTTTTTCCTAACAATAATTGAAACGAAGCGCACAATCATTTTCTGGTCCAGTTGCTGGCGTCATCCAAGTTTTTTGATGCAACTGCTTCAACACCACCAGTACTGTGTGGGTTACTTTTAAGTCATAGTTAGTTACAGTTAGTACTTCCTGAAGAAATGACTCGCATTACCAAAATAGCTAATTAACAAGGATAGTTACTGATTGTAATAAAGAATCTCATTATTGCAGAGCATTCATTACATTTCATTTGCTTTTTATCTCTTTGAATGCAACATAATGTACTTCTGTTCATCCACTTAGAAAAACATTACCTTGAAGTCGTCTCTGTGTCTCTGTTTCTCGTTGATGATGTGTGCTTGCTGTGTGTGGGTGATAAACCAACCAATCTGCTGCTGGTTGGTTTATTATTCTCCCTCAGCCAATCAGAAGCAGCTGTACGATTGTTTTTACCCATTGGCTTCCTGTGAAATGAAGCTTCAACAGCACAAGTTCTGAGAAATAGTAACACATTGACTCATTATCAATGATGACAGCTTTGACTCCGTGGAGAATAAACTAGTTTCTAACCTGTCACTAATACAACTATTGATGTTTATTCCAATCTTTGAACACAACAGGTTCAGATAGCTACAATATGGAAGTAAATATGTGCCATCGGAGTTGAATAAAAAATGCCTCTGAAAATTCAACGTCTAAAAATTCGCTGTTAAAAAATTCAACGCCTAAAAAATTCACTGTTAAAAAAAATTCAACGTCTAAAAATTCGCTGTAAAAAATTCAACGTCTAAAAATTCGCTGTAAAAAATTCAACGTCTAAAAATACGCTGTAAAAAATTCAACGCCTAAAAATTCGCTGTCTCAAATTCAACGCCTAAAAATTCGCTGTTAAAAAATGGCAAGGTTACTTCAGGTCACAGACATGCGCAATGGACGTCAGATTTCAACACTCCAGCCAATCACAAGACGCCACGCCATGTAGAGGAAACACCAGCATCGCCGAGGCTGGCGACTATGGAGGCGAACGCTAACCCAACGGTGAGTTTATGCCTTCATATTTCTGTAGTATATTTCATTTTGCGCCTGAAGTTTGATACATTATCTTAAAGCTCGAATTAAAACACGGGTTTGGTTTGGTCCGTTGTTAATCTTACAGCATGTAGCGCTGGCATATAACTTCTCGCTACCTGCTAGCATCCAGCCCCTCTCCGCTGCCCCACACCCAGTTTCCCCCGTTTTATTTAAAAAAGAAATAAACTTGGATCTTTAAAGAGAACTGATGGGTGGCGACTTTCTGGGTTGTTTGTATGTTGTCTTGGGTGAGACTGAGACAGGTAGTCTTAGTAACGTACAGAATTTTTCAGGAGATGCTGCCGCTCCCACCATGTCCTAGCAAAGATACAGGCTTCAGACGGAAGACGCACATCCCAGGCTGAACCGTATCAATGAGAATGAATGAAAGCAACATTAGTTGTTTCATATTAACTAATGTAATAAGTTAATATGGCTGCCTTGTGTGCTTCAAGGAGGGGCTGTGAACACTTCTGACATTAACTATAACCACAACCCCATTTTGTTCAGCTACTGTATTGTTAATGTGACTTCATTTATGAATGATTAATAAATTTATTGTCATTACGACATAATAAAAAATACCAGCTACCTACCAAACTGTATTTACTTGTGTTTGATATAGTTTCTACAATTTTAATGGGAGAAGAGCACAGTAAGATTGTCATCCTTTTCGTAAAGTACAGAAGAATTCATTTATGAACGAAGTAATAAATTTATTGTCATTATAACATCATCCAAAATACTGTTTCAAAGAATGTTTGAGCTATGCTAAAATTTGTCATTAATATTGTAATAATAATCAAGTCTTTGTGTTTTCCAGGATGTACAGATTCCAGAAATTGAATGGGAGGACAGCGGGTTTCCTGTTCACGAGTCAAACGTCACAGAACCAAACTCTAATTTGCAACTGACTGATGAACAAATGGCAGCCTTAAGAAATGCAGTAAACCCAAAAGCTACATCACTGTTTTCTGGATGGGACATTTATATTGCTGCAGTTCGGTTTTGCCAGCAGTTTTTTTACTATGTGAAAGTTTTCTTAAAAATAAAAGACTTCCTCTCTTCAAAATGAATCATGCTTTGAATTTAATTATTTTTCACGTTACCTTTTTGTAATTATGTACAATCAAGTTAAATTCTGTGTATAATTGTGTAAATTGTGCTTAACATCTGACTGTATATAGGTAACTAATCATAATCATGATTTTTGTCTGTAATTAAATTCAAAGCATGACTTATTTTGAAGAGCGGAAGTCTTCAGCATTTATGAAATGTAAAGCAAAATGCTGATTATGTTACCATAAATGTGAATTTTAGTGCTTTTATAGTAGTAAAAGAACTAAAGTGTTTAAAATGTATAATTTGATTGTTTTTTTCTTTACTCAAAAATGAAGCTAATAGGTACATTTGTCCATTGTTGTAGGACTTTAAATTTCTGGCATCATAAGAATCAGAAAGTTAGTTTGTCTTAGGTCATTTATTTTGTAATAATTCAAGCATAGATGAACTCATGTAAGTGCATTCAATAAAATTTTGCATAAAAACAATTTCAGTTTCATATTTAAAACTGCCTCTACAAACAGTATGAACTCTGACAAATGAAGTATCTACTCTGAACATTGTTACTCTAATTCCTCCAGTTTTATCAAAATCAGTTATATGATTTTGACAAAACTAGAGGACTTAGAGTACAAATAATATATATGATTATATGAGTATGCAGAGCCATGTCTTTTTCTGCAGGGCTGACTCAAGTCCATCTTCAACAGCAAAGGGTTCTCCGTTGCAGGTTTTTTGGAGGAGATGGTCTGCACAGCGAGGAATGGCCTTTGAAACATCGCATATGAATTCCAGTCTAAGAGAAAAAAAACAATAAGTTAATGTAGTTACAGGAAAAAAGTTTAAATTTCATGTAGTAATTGAAGATTGAGTGCATCAAAAACAAATACCAAAGTAAGGTCAGGGTAAAAAATGTATATATAGTTAATTTTTTAAAAACGTATTTAATACAAAGTAAGCGTTAAAACATGCCAAATTCCTTTGGAAGACAATTTCTGTGTAGTCAATGCTTGTGACCATCATTGTGTCCTAAATGGACATACATAAGCCTGGGGTCAAAGTCCAGTCCTGGAGGCCACGGCCCTGCAGCTTTTTAGATGAGCCTCTGCTGCACCACATCTGAATAGAATAATTAGGTCATTAGCAGAGCTCTGGAGATCTGATCTACACAAGGAGGAGGTAATTAAACCATTTCATTCCAGCGTTTTGTAGTGTGACACATCTAAAAACTGCATGACAGCGGCCCTCGAGGACTGGACTTTGACACCTGTGACATTAGCACCAGCTTTCAACCACACTCACCATCACAGCCTGAAGAATAGAATGTAAATGGCCCAGGTATTGTTTCAGTCACTTCTTAGTTTTCACCCAAGACAACATACAAACAACTCCAGAAAGTCGCCACCCATCAGTTCTCTTTAAAGATCCAAGTTTATTTCTTTTTTAAATAAAACGGAGGAAACTGGGTGTGGGGCAGCGGAGAGGGGCTGGATGCTAGGAGGTAGCAGAAGTTATATGCCAGCGCTACATGCTGTAAGATTAACAACGGACCAAACCAAACCCGTGCTTTAAATCGAGCTTTAAGATAATGTATCAAACTTCAGGCGCAAAATGAAATATACTACAGAAATATGAAAGCATTAAACTCACCGCTAGGGTTAGCGTCGCTCCATAGTCGCCAGCCTCGGCGATGCTGGTGTTTCCTCTACATGACGTGGCGTCTTGTGATTGGCTGGGTGTTGAAATCTGACGCCCATTGCGCATGTCTGTGACCTGAAGTAACCTTGCCATTTTTTAACAGCGAATTTTTTAGACGTTGAATTTGAGTTAACAGCGAATTTTTTAGACGCTGAATTTTTTAACAGCGAATTTTTAGACGTTGAATTTTTTTACAGCGAATTTTTTATCACTGAATTTTTTTTCACCTACAAATAATGACACTGAATTTTTTTACGTTGAAATTTCAGAGGCATTTTTTATTCAACTCCGATGGCACATATTTT